>JAWWEM010041798.1:0-13505 GCA_035582935.1 Ormyrus thymus
TTCACTTATTTTGAAGTTAAAGTATTGTTGACTTATGAAATAAGTGAATTTTTCACTTATTCAGATTTAGAGAGAATATGAGGCTAAAAGTCCGTTTGCATGATTAGGGTATCCAGCTAACAATCCGCATCCTTTATTTGGATATTCGACTGAAAATCCTGCTGATCTGGATCTGGCCGATTAGTTGGATCTGCTCATACCTAGCAACCTCCTCGCACTTCACGTGCTTCGGATACATAATATCCAAGATTGTCCAGATTAACTTTGAACGTAACGAGATCCAGAGAAAAATCCCGAACTTGTATCCGGAGCATATGAAGCGCAAGGACGTTGCTAGATATAATAGTCGTTCGTGGTGTGTCTGACATGATTATCCAGTCATTATTCGACAATTATTCGACCAATATTCAACCATTATTCAGCCAATATTCGACCATTGTTTGTCCAATATTCAACCATTATTCAGACATTCAGACGTAAGAGGCCAAGTGACTATCATACCTAGTAACCTCCTCACGCTTCATGATGACCGGATACATAATACTCGAGATTGTCTAGTATTTAGTTACAACTGAAAGTTTAAACATAACGAAATCCAGGGGAAAATACCTAACATGTATCCGGAGAACATAAAGAGCGAGGAGGTTGCTACCTCGCTTTTCATGTTCTCCGAATACAAAGAAATCCCGAGCATGTATCCGGAACGCATGAAGCGCAAGGAGGTCGCTAGGTATGACAGTCGTTATCAGCGGCGGAAGGGTACGTTCAAATTCTAGTGAATTTTAATGTAAAGGAATCTAAGGGACTATATCATTTGCCATTTGGATTATAGGTTTTTGTTTTATTTTGGTTGCTTATTTATTTATCTAACATCATTAAACAAAATAAAATTTGGATTCTTTTTGGTTTTTGATAAAGAATTTTTAATAGATATAAAAATTTTTAATTATTAAAAGTTACGATTTTTATGAAACAAAGAGAATAGACAACATCCAGATTATAAAAAAAAAAATAGTAAAATAAAATTTTTGATTAAAAAAGAAACGTATCTCAGCATTTTCGCTGATTGATATTACTGATGTGGTCACGTTTATTTATAGAAATTTACAAAATAAACGGTTTTTACTTAAAATAAGTCCATAAACAGAGTAAATATAAAATTCTTACTTAATAAAAACTTTTTTTGTTAATTTTGCTTGCTTTTAAGAGATGTAAAATTTGAAATTGATTTATTGGTTCTAACCACCATTGTGAACTATTGTTGCAAGTTAAAATACTAATCATTAGAAGATAAAGGTAGTTTTCTTATACTGTAACTTTCTTTTTAAGTTCAGATGTTAAATAACCTACAAATCTATCTGCAGATTCTATTGAACCCTATTGGAAAAACCTACATGGGAACTATGTGGGAAACATGTAAGAACCACATGGGACCCACGTAGGTCTCGTGCGGTATTTTGCGGCGGGACCTTCATGGGTCCCACATAGTTCCCATGTGGGTTCCATATGGGTCCCATAAATATTGTGGAAAAAAAATTTTCCCTAAACTTTTACTTTTGTCATAAAAAGCAAAAATATGTTATTCTAGTATATTTCGATACAAGTGAGAAATTTCGAAGTGCGTAATTTCCGCATAAGTGAAGGTTGTCGCCCGAGCGAAGCGAGAGTGACACAAATACCCAAGTGAGGACCACCCACTTCATTCTCATGTATGGAACTTTATTTTTTCCAACGGAGTAAGCGAAACAAGCTGAAACGAGTAACGAGTAAATTATAAGTTCGCTCTCGACGAGTGTAACGTTACTCGTCCTAGAGAAGTGAGTCGAGGGTGAGAAAACGGGGAATTCGGAATCGTTACAATGATTCTAATATTACTCGGCATTTGCGTGCTTCGTGCACACCATGTGTAAAGCAGCTACTTCGCGCAAGCAAAATCAGCTCGAAAAGGCTAGTTTTACACACTCCGTTAATAAAATACTATAGTTTTAAAAAAAATAGTATGTTTTTTAACGGAGTGGGCGAAACTCGCCCTTTCACGCTTATTGTTTTGCGTGCGCGAAGTAACTGCTTTACACACGGCGTGCACGAAGTACATGCATGCGCATATTAAGTTATTTCGCGTACGCGGGATCTCCCGTCTTCTCGTCCTCAAATTGCTTCGCTCGGACGAAAAACTTCACACTCGTCGAGGGCATACTAATACTTTATTCATTACTCATTTCAGCTCGTTCCGTTTACTCCGTTGGAAAAAAAATATAGTTCCATACATAAGAATGAAGTGGGTGATCCTCACGTGGGTGTTTGTGTCACGCGTACTATATCTGTCATTCTTGTATATATATAAATATACTTAACATTGCGGGGGCACTAAACTTACAAATTTCACCGCCGCTTGCACCCACCCTATAATAATATATTTTTGCTTTTTATGACGAAAGTAAATGTTTAGGGAAAATTTTTTTTTCCACAATATTCATGGGACCCATATGGGATCCACATGGGAACTATGTGGGAACCATGTGGGACCCATGTGGGGTCCTATATGGGTCTCAGTGGATCCCACTTGGGTCCCACATGGTTCCCACATAGTACCGATGGGGGTTTTTTCAATAGGGAATACTTGAAATTGAAACAGGAGTCCAGAGTCAGCTAATCAGTGAATGTATAGTTTTAATCGAATTGTACGCAATAATAATTGAAAGTATATTTTAAATAATTCATAATTTTGGTCGATTTACAAAAGCTGAAACTCGTACATCTTTTTTGATCAAATAATCATGTGTTGCAGGTTAAACCAAATGCGCGTCGCAGGAGTTGTCTACTCTCTTTGCCTGTCGTTGAAGTAAAATCATAAAACAACTATTGCTTGGTAATAAAATTTTTTAGCACTTATTTGTTTTCCATACATCTCTTTACTTGAAACTTTTTACAATACAATGGTAGGTCGGTAAGAATCTCGCTCGGTAAAAAAATTTTGAAAAAGAAATAAAATTTGTTGACGCTAATTGATAATTAATGAATGGTAACCCAAAAATCCTAAAAGTAAACATTTTAGTAGCTTCAATTTTTATAAAAATATTCTTTCTCTAGGTTGAGAAACTAGATTTTATAAAAGCACAGCAAAACATTGTACCGGCCTCCCATCGTATTTGCATCGCACCGGTAAAAACACTTTCGACGGAAATACGACCACTACTCCAGGACAAATTGAATCATATCATGTCGAGTCTGTACATTATCTGCCCTGCGGAAATGATAACTTCTGACGATTCGTAAGGAAAAAATTGCTTTATCATATATCATACCATATTAAAATCTACAAGTAAAAAAAAACAGCGTTAAAAAATCTTCAATTTGATTTATTGATAGTATCGTTAACTTATTATGTACGTTAGTACTTAAGTAGTAAAAAATTACTAAAATAACGTTAGTGCTAATTATAGTAAATATTATTAGATATATTATTTCTCTCTTCGCGCAAGAAAAATGTAGATAAAAACTGTTATCGCTACAAAACCACATTTTCCTTTATTAATCTTTCGTTTAAAAATTTTTTAAAAGTAATTTAATAATTAAGATAATTAAAAATAACAGTGATTTCTTTTAATTACGTATAAAATATTTCGTGACACCAATGTGGTTGAAAATGATTATTTTTAAACATTTGTTTGTGCTCTAATGTATTGACTTCTTCCATTTATCGGATGTTTCTTATCTCTTTATTAATACCAAGCTATTTTTAACTCTTGAATTTTTAACGTCAATTTATATTGCGCAAGTGCGCCTTAGTAATATTAGCTACAGTAATAAACTAAAAAGATTAAATTTATATGATTATAACAATCATTAAAATTAATCGTTAGTTTTTTATAAATTTGTAAAAATTAATAATGTAATGTAATGTATATTAACATAAAATATTAATATAAATAAATAAATAAATAAATAAAGGTTAAATCATTAATGTTAACAAAAAATGTCAGTCAAGTTTTTTTATTTAAGAAATAATAAAAATAAATTGCTTATTTAAAACAATTACATCAAAATTTAAAAAAAATTAATTCGATGAAATCTAACGGTGGGCGAAATTTTTAAGCGACAATAATATATAATTATCAAAATGAACAATAGAAAAGTTTGCTTCAGACTTTTTTATTAAGGAACTTAAAATCTACTTGAATTATTTTACTTTAGAAAATAAATTCCAATTAAATTCCATTTTATTTAGATGTAGCAAGCTGAAAACGGCAAATTGTCCCAGAATCCTACTTTGCGGGACCGACGATTGCCACACTCGTCACCTTGGCCCAGCTGTTCTCCATACTTTGGAACACCTGCCTTGTCATGTTTTAGACGTAACAACCTTGTTTGAAGAAACAGCCCGGGCTGCAGAAGAATCGATTATTCAAGTAACGATTTTTTTATTAAACTTTCTACTCAACTTCATTTATGTTTTATTACATTTTATCTAGAACCTTAGTAAAAATTTTTAAAGTATAATATTTTTCATTAAGTACTTATTACATTTGTCATTAAGAAATGTAATGGAACGTGCTTATGTATACATGTATATATATGTATCTTGTTTTTAATCAGCAAATTTTCACTTTTTACGTTTAATATTTTCAACGCCTTTTCATAATAATTTTATAATTGTAACGCAGAAAGTAAAAGCTGCGCGGCATACGCTTCCGTCACTGCTATACGTTCCCGACATTCTATCCTGGTGGGATTTGGTGGACGAAGCTGCGCGCGTTGTATTCACGTCTCTTGTCCGGGGACTGGATCGCTCTGTCCACATCCTCGTATTGATCACCGCTACGTGCGAACGCGAAGATCTACCGCAAGAGGTTGCCAAAACTTCTCTCTTGTATCTTTTATTATTCTTTCATGAGAATTCGTGTCCCGCTCATTCTTCAGTCCTTTAAGCTGCAGGCGGCCGGCATTCAACAATGTGTCAAAGTCGTACTTTGGGAAACTTTTCCTTGAAAAATTTCTCAAGGGACTAAAGATATGGGCGAACCAAAAGGTGTCAGTCCGGTCGCCTGGAGGTTAAATGACTTCTGATTATTTAACATTATTCGGGTCTTCTGGAAAGAAGTAGCTAAAAAGAATCAGAAAAAGAACCGGAAAGTGAGAGGTGCATACAAGGTAATTCATTGTAAAACCTCCTCGTGAAGATCTAAAAAAAAATGTTTTAGATTAAAATTGTTAGCTTCACAGGGGAATATTAGGTGATCACTGAAGCGTTCATTTTGAACAACTCCCATTATTTCATCTACCAAATATTATCTAAAGAATTTTTTCTGAAAATGCGATTGTTCAAAGGTGCAATAAATATTATGGATAATATTAATATAAATTTAAATGAAGTGTTATGTTTTTGTAAGAAAAACTAAAATGATACAAAATATTTTATAATTTTTTAAATAAATTTTTCGGTTTGATTCGTTTTCAATTCGTAATAAGTCTTCAGAATCTTATATATAAAATATTTTTAAAAAATAGCGCATAAAAAAGCACGTTATAATAAATGATTTTACAGAATTCATCTTTTTATTTAATAAACTTTTTGAATTCTTTTTCCATTTTCTATTATTTATATGCATTTAATATATTTTTCCATCGATTGTAATATATACTATTTATTTCTTCGTGTGCTACTATGTCCTCAGATCGCAGAGCTATTCAGCGAGAAACAGGGGGAACTCTACGATATTAAATCGCCTAGCGAATCTGAACGAGAAAGTTATTTCTACGAACTTTTTCTCAGAGCCAATTCTAGTTCTGATAATATCTCCAACAAATCATCCAACGGTAAATGCCTTCTGCTTCTTTAATAAATAAGTTTCAATTTGCAAACTCTTCTTTATTTTGATACACGGAGAAAAGTTAAAATTGCTATATTTTTTAATATACTTGTTATATGAATATTTAATACACAATGTATCAAAAATGCTATATAATATAGTAAAAATTATACAAATAAACAATGAAACACATTCGGATAAATTTTGGTATACGCTATAGTAAAATTTTAGTAAATTCTGTATCAAAAAATGTAAGGACTACCGGGACCACTAATTAACGTGTCTAATACATGAAAGTTCATACGCATTCTATTAAAATTCAAGGTACTATTCAAGTAGGCGTAATGCTCATAATGCTGAGGTCTAGGGTTCGATTCTCCGTTGGGGAAAAAATTTTTTCTGCGATAATTGTTAAACTGCGACAATAATAATTTTTAAACATATGCGTGATATATATAGTTGTAAAATAAATAATTAGCGCAATTTAAAAAGTGAAATATGACTAAATAATCACTGAAGAAATACACTGCATTAAATTTCCAAGGACTAAAATTATAATTACAAAAAAAATTTTTATGAAAATGAATTATGTATAAAAATTTAATATGTGTCGTAGTAATATTTGATATACCATATATTAAAATTTGATATACAAAAAACACAGTATAACAAAATTTGATAATCTGAAACTTTACTATAGTTCGAGTTTCTCTCCAGGTTGGTACAAAATATAGCAATTTTTAATAAAAATTATAGTAATTTTTACTTAAACATTTTTCTCCGTGTATGCCATTATTGCATCTAACCGTATACTTAATATCAAATAAAATTGAATTGTGCAACACGCAACTTCGAAATCAAGGTTGGTACAATATACTTTTTAACTCCGTTTCGAGGTGCATCGCTTGACTTCGAGGTCGATACAGTTTTATTTTTATTTCGATTTCTACTAAATCTATGCACCTTGATTTCGAGGTTCATAAGACTTGATTTCTAGCTCCAGTTCGATATTGATCATAATCGCTTTCAAGGTCGACTAAACTTGATTTTTACGTTAATTTCGAAATTGCTATAGTTAGATCGACCTTGAAATGATTTCAACATTAAATCAACCTTGAAATCAAGCTCGGACAACAGATGGAATATATTCCGTCATTTTTTATAATAATTTTCATCTATTGGAAAAAATATAATAATGCTAAATTTGCGACCGTGTACAAGTATTGGTTCATTGTCTCCGATAAAAAATCTTACTGATGAATACTGTTTGCACAGCAAGGATAGCAGAATCCCTACCGCAAAGAAAATCCAAAGCAGAGAGTAAGACGCGAACAAAGCTTAGTGCTATTTATTCGGACCATATAATGAATACAAGATCAGGTAAAGCATTTTTAGAAACATTTAAAAAGTTATCAATTTTTTTATTGCATATTATTTATTGTTATTTGTAGTACTTATATATTTATATGCCTACCGAACAAAATAACTGTTTTTTATAATTTTTTAATAATAAATTTTTTCAAAATCCACTTAATTCAGCATAAATAAGGAATAATTTAAATGACTAAGAACGAAGCTTATCGCATGAACTCCGCCCTCCTCGTTAAGAATCCCATGAGAGATGGGAAGGGGATTAAAAGAAGGCCGAACCCATCCCTAAAACCGTGATAAGTTTTAAGGTTTTCATGCATTGCATAACTCTTTAGCACGATAGCAAACTTTATTTCCTTTACTTACTTTATTTCCTGAACATCAAAAAAATTTATGAAATTTTTTTTCTGAATTTTTTTTTAATTTTTAAAATTTTAAAGGATTTATTAACTGACTCAACATCTCTATAAACCTTATAATACCTAGAGCAGACACTAGAGCAGAATTTTGAAATGATTATGATAAATGAAAAATTGGGAGGGGTACTAATTGATAAAAATGTTTATTTGTTTTTATTTCGTAGTATTTTCATGTATTTATCCATTGATTAAAAAGTTTATTATTAATAATAATATTATATGATATTTTATTATTTGTCTTAAAGATTTAGTTTCATAGTTTTAACGATGCTCTAAAAACGATCATCTGACTTCATTGAATCATCGTATTTATAGTACATTCAACGATGACTCACAATAGAGTCACGTGATTTTAAGGAATTGCTTATGAGTCACTTATGAGTAATCGAACAAACACTCGCGTAAACAGAAACAGCATAAAAAAACATGAAATTTTATATCGTTTTATTTTTCATAAAAGTGTAGTAAATTGACTGAATCTTTTTAAAATAATTGTAGATTTAGAAAAAAATATTTCTTTGTAGTAAGCACAAAGCGGGAAAACGCGACAAAATCAATACAGAAAAAAATCGTTCTTTAGTAAATAGAAAGTGGGGAAACACGAAAAAATCAATACAGAAAAAAAATCGTTGTTCGGTAAATGCAAAGCGTGGGAAAGGCGAAAAAATCAATGCAACAAAATGTAAAGGTTCGCAAAAAATATCGCTCGAGGCTTGCATGCGGGTACATCCCTGAAAAAGTTCCACTGCGAAGGCGTCCGGTTCTCTCTCTCTCTCTCTCTCGCTCTCTCCCCGTGTACACCGACGGGTCTAAGCTCTCTTCCAGCCCTTCAGGCAGCCAGCAGGGAACAAGAGCCCAAAGAGAGAGAGCGAGAGAGAGGGGGAGGGGGGGAGAAACAGCTAAGGGCCGCGCCTCGTGCCAGCACGCGCGCTAATAGCACTGCTTTCGATTTTACGTGCAGCAACGGCGGCCGCGACGGCAGCGGGGAGCAGTAATAACAAGCGGGAGCACGGGAGCGGCGAGGGCCCCTTGACGAAGCGGCAGCGGCTCGGCGGCGGCGGCGGCGGCGCCGGCCCCTCGAGTGGAAACTCGGTTAAAGTCACCCGCAGCGGCGAGAGACTGAGCGAGACGCAGATGCAGGATCTCCTGCACAGGATGATCAACATGACGGAGGGCTGGCCCTGCCACCAGCTGGAGAATTTGCGCGCCGCCCTGGAGTGGACCCTCGGGGCCCACGAATCCGAGCTCTACGGCCCAGTTAGTGAATGCCTCAGCAACTTTGAACGGCGCGGACCCCTGACAAAGAAGCTATTTTAGAAGGAACGGTTGTCCAAAGAGAAATGTGATTGTTACGTTGCGTCGTCTGAAACGTTCTCTTTCTTTTTTTTTGTCGTGCGATTATTTTTTAAACCGTGGATGTGAAATAACTTAAACGAAACTATATAGTTTAAAGTACTGAAAATCTGTAAAAAAAATGCATAAGAAACGTATAATATAGTTCGAAGAACTTTTATGTCCCTCCAAAAGATCTGAGTTTCATCCTTAAAACAAGCTCTTGAAACTGTTTCGTGGCCGTGGTAAATTACCGCGTTAGATATTCAGACGAGATTCTAAAACGCATTTCAAATTTTGTGAGCAGAGACTAATATTTCTTGAGCTTAAGAACGAATACGTTAATTTTAACGGAAATCGGTACGGAATCTTGATAGAATATTTTAATGCGAAATCTACAGAACAGTGCCGGCATTTGTTATTCTATTGCCTTGGGTGAAATTATAAGAATTTATTTGGAAATAACTATACATATATACTCCGCTAAAAAGAGCAAGGCTTGGGTAAGGCTAGCCGACATACAGAAATTTTGATTACCGCCTTCAATCGTCATAACGGCAATTTGAATGCTGATGTAACCAGTGAGACGGTAGTCCTGTCGTAGGACGCTCGCTTTTTTACACTCGGCGCGTCTTGAGTTCGATGTCCGCTCCTCTTGGTGTCACTTAGTCACAATAACCCCATTTCATCTACGGCGTTATAAAAATAGGCTCCGTCAAGCGAGGGTTAAAGATATATCGATATACACATAGAAGCTATATACCAATGCATACTTTTAGTTGAGAATATTCAATACAAAAAGTTAGACTCTAATTAAATTTATTGAACCTTTTAATTATACTAGAATTTTTAAGACTTACCTAGCACTATATGTTGCAAGTAGGGGAATTTTATTCTTCAAAGATATTTTTAACATTACGAATAGTTGACTTTTCAGAAAGCAAACGTATGTCAGCTGTTCAAACCTGAAACGACTATTGGTACACCGCTGAAATGAAGGATGAAAGCAGATGTAATACGCTCTTTCATGATTGAACAAAAATGATTATTGTTATAAATGTTGTTTCTTTCTGAGTCTCTTCATTTAAAATTTAAAATTGAATTTCTATAACTAACGAAAATGAAGTGTTCCGAACCCTTCCCCCACCCCCTTCCCTATTATCATGGAAAGTAAGAACTTCGGACGAAAAAAAGTCCTGTACAAAAGTTGTTCCTATACAAACCTTGATTTTCAAGATCATTTGAAGATCAACTTAAATTTTTTTATTGGGAACCTCATATAACGTTTTGACCCTGAATTCGAACTTTGCAGGTTGGTATCTCCTTAGAATAGCGAAATACGACAAAAATGACCTGTATAAAAGTTGTCCAGGTCATCGAGAGCCACTATCTGGTGACCTTGAATTTTACCTTGAAGGTCATGTTCAAGGTCATTTGAAAATCAAGTGTTTTTTCATGGAAATCCCCATTTCAAGTGTTTCAGAAAACTGAGCTCAAGGGAGGAAAACTCATTTTTCTCCACATCAAGCTATTTTTTACGATTTCTGTTTTTCCCGGTTTGAACGGTTAATTTTTTGATTTCTAAAATTTTTAAATCAAAATACAGGCCTTTACTTTTAAAAAAAACAACTACGTTGTGCACAACATGAAATACACGATTATGTATGCAACATTCTGACACCAAAAGAGGGCTTTTCATGCCTTCGTTGAAAAAAAAACACGATGTGTAACATGGGTAAGAATACTACATTGTGCAGCAAGGGGAGGAAATAAGCTATGTCTAGCGAAGTCAAAGGCGCCCAAGACAGACGAGTGCTGAAAACCTCACTCGAGTCTGAAATAGCTTTTCTTCCCGTTATACACCGTGTTTTTTTTTTTTTAATGAAGGCGTGAAAAGACCTTTTTTGGTCTCAGAAAGATGGATAGATAATCGTGCATTTTCAGTCGTGCACAGAAATCGTAAAAACTTGATCTAGGCGGGGAAAAATAGAAAAAATTTTCTCAAACGCTTACAATTCTCGAATTTCTATGCTACTTTTTAGCGTTAGATAAAGGCTATTTCATGCCTGAGTTGAGAAATAGTACATTGTACAGTGAGGGAAGAAAATGACCTATTTCTAGCGAGGGTGAGTTATTCAACATGAGTCGGAGTCCAGGGCGCCGAAGAAGCCCGAGACAGAGACGAGTGCTTAAAAACACCTCACCCGAGTCTGAAATGGCTTTTCTCGTGTTTTTGTCAACGAGGACATGAAAAGCCCTCATTTGGTATTAGAAAGTTGGATAGATGATCGTGCATTTCAAATCGAACACAGAAATCGTACAAAATAGTTTTAAAAAAAGAAAAAAAATTAAAAAAAAAAATTTTTTAATTTAGAAATAAAAAAAGTGACTCTTGGTCGGTAAGCCCCGCCGGAGGCGGGAAAAAAACACTTTTCTCCCCTAGGAGAATAATCATTTTTTCCCCGCTAACAACGGGGACAAAAGTCATTATTCCCCGCTTGGGCAAACAAGTTTGTCAAACGTTTGAAATGCTCGATTTTCTACGTTACTTTCTAGCGTGAAATGAGAGCTATTATTTCATGCCTGAGTTGGGACAAAGCTATTTCAGACTTGGGTGAATTTTCAACACTCGTGTCTGTCTCCGAGGCCCTCGATTTCGACTCGAGCAGAACACCCTCGCTAGAAATCGCTTATTTTTTTCCCTTGTTGCACAATGTATTATAGTGTTAAAACTATCTTACTCTAACATGGAACACATTTAGCGCGCGCGTAGCGTGCTTGGGTAATAACTAAACATTTGTGTTTTTTTTCTTTTCTATTTAATCCAAATTCGAATTAAATAAAGCTAAATTAAAAAATTTTTTTATTGTAATCTACAACAAAAAAGCAAGAAAGTGTTTTTTTTTTTTAATAAAAACATGACAACGTGTAATTTTGTCATTTATACAATTTTCTTTGGAAGTAAATTCTCAGAAAGTAAAATTAAACTCCTGAAACCGGTAAAACAGATAATGCTCGTTTGTAGACTCTCTCTTCTTTCCTTTTCTGTTTAATCTTCTGTTGGTTAATGGCTGTTGGACGAAATGCGCTCCCCGAGTTGGGTCTAAATTAATCATTTTGAAATAATAACCTTTGAGGGGGTATGATACCCATTTTCTTCTCTTGCAAAATTGACCTGCAAAATACATAAATTAATTAATAATAAATTATACTTCTTATATCCTAAACCTATAGTTAATTTTGATCAAATGGGCTGGACCAGAATTCTGTAGGCCCATCTGGTCCAGAGATATTAAACTTTTAAAATTTTTACTCAGGCGTAAACTCCAGAATGAACGGACAGATGAATTTTCATCTAACAGGGCTTAAAATCTTTGTTTTTGATGTCATTTAGGGCTGATGCATTTTTTTTATTAAATTTTTTTGGTTTAGTATTTTTAAATTAAGAAAACTTCAGAAAAATTGATGAATTTTCTCAGTTTTCCTGAATTTAAAAATACTAAACCAAAAAAATTTAATAAAAAAATGCATCAGCCCTAAATGACATAAAAATCAAAGATTTTAAGCTTTGTTAGATGACAATTCATCTATCGGTTCATTCTGGAGTTTACGCCAAACTCCAAAAAGTTATAGTTTTCAAGAAACAATAATAACAGAACTTGTTGTTTTTTTCTCAAAATGTTCACTTGCATCAACACAATTGTTTAACTATAATTACCACTAGTTTTTTTGAAAGTCAACAAAGATGATTAAGTTCTTATCGTACTCCAATGTCATGAAGATAAACTAACATGACTCTTCTCTATTATCTCTCTGTCGAACCCTGTCATTGAAGCATTGAATTAACTATTGACAAAAAATATCAGGATCATTACTATAAATTAATATCTGTATTATAATTCTCTCTTCAATGAAGTGGAAGCTTACAGTAGTCCATGCGCATCATGTTAAAAGCAGCATAATGTCTCTAGTATGAGACAAGGGTGGCATAGGGCTTAGAATTACATATCTGTAACAGCGCTTATTCCACCAATGGCACTTTTAAAATAGGATTTAAAACACTACACTATATAAAAAAGCGCTTCAAAATCATGGATAAATAGTACCTGAAACAGAAAAATGAAAGTTGTTTTTTAGTTTGACAGCTTGAAGTGATAATGGTACTTCTAAATTTACCTGCTTTGAAATAGTATTATTGTGTCCAGAGGTGTTTTCTTTGACGATCATTGAAGATTCTATAGCTTACTTTATTGTAGAATAAACAAACACGTTAACCTCAAGGCACATGTAGCACTTACTAAAAGCAATCGGTTATCAAAAAGTAGCTGCGGCTACCGTAGCGACACGACTGAAGCGCGATTTGCGCGCTATATTTAAGGGGATGGCAAAGTCAATTTTTACCGACTGATAGGTGGTAACGTAGGTAGCTACGCATACCCGTGGCGCCATCTACGAGAAACAATCAATTATTAAAATTAAAAGGTTTTCGTAGATGACGCTATAGGTACGTTCCATAATTTCGCAAAACTATAGCTATCACACAATTTCAAATAAATTTTTTATTTTTAATGAT
>JAWWEM010041809.1:0-13502 GCA_035582935.1 Ormyrus thymus
CAGCGAGGAGCAAAAAAGGAAGCTAATCCGTACAGGCGTTCGCGTACTTACACCCACGTGCTGAGAGAGAGAGAGAGAGAGAGAGAGAGCCTTAAGGTGAGCTGAAAGCAGATGCGAATGTAAATTTACGCTCTCGCTCCGTATATAAACACGGGCTCGATTTGATTTCTTTACTTTTTCGAGGGAAGCTGCAGCGGAGCGCGCCTTTCCAGGACGCGTCCGGCGCGCGGCGGCGCTGCCTGCATCTCGCGCGCTCGGCTACAAAGACGCGCGCGCGCTTGCGCAAAAGCTGCCGGGACATTATCGCCGAGTTTTATGCCGATTTCTCCTCACTTCTCAGCCCGTGAATGCGTAATGTAAGTGCCGCGGGAATTATTCGATATTTTACCTAGGTGAAATAGCGCGATCGCCGGGCTGAGTTTTTACGGGGCGTCCTCGCGGGCGATAAATATCCGGAGTATTTAATGCTGCCTTATAAATATTCCTTTATTAGCGGCTGGAATACTTTCAGAGCGAGGCAATTAAGCATTTTCATAACTCGCAGTTGCAAAAAATGATTGCACGCGCGGAGTTAAAGTTTTTAAACGCACTCGGCTTGCGTCGCCTCATTACGATCCTCCTTTTGAAACAGTACTCATCGTTGCGTTTAAGCCCGCTCGAAAACACAGCTAATTGTCCGCGTTTCACCACCCGACAGTGACGTCGCGAAACGAAGCCCCCCCCCCCCCAAGAGGCAGACGCAGGCCAGCTCGCCGCCTCGTTAGGAGAATCCCCGTTTCGCGCGCGCGCATCTTTATCCCCGAGGAAAAGAACCGCAATCGCGCCGCGGCGCGTAATTCGCGCGGAGAGGAACGTTATTGCGCGGTTTTCGCGCCGGGGAAAGAAAAGCCGAGTCGGCGATGCGTAATCGGCCGCTTTTCCGAAACTGTGCCGAGCCGTAATGAATGGCGCAGATTGCCCGGGGGATTAATGAACGAGGGATCGTGATTCGGTCGCCCGAAGGGCTATTCATAAAGCGTCCGCGCCGCTTTTCGAAATCTCGGCGCGCGCAACGAGCTGATCGTGACCTAGCTGCGCGAGCGTGCGGTTTCGGCGGGGAGATTGCGAGCGGAATGCTTTTTCGCTCGGCGGGAATTTCGTCCGGGAGAGGTTTAGAGGCGATTACTCGGGCGCGCGCGCTGATTCCAGATGCGTTTGGCGCTTTGATGCTGAGTTTTAAGCTGCGGACAGTGAGGGATTGAGGCAGCGAGCTCCGGGGCTCGTAAATACTGTAAGTGGATGTAACCTGAATCTGGTTAGACCTTGGCATTTTTTGATTTTCTCCTTATTTAGTGGAAAATATATCTAAATGCAACGATTCTCAGAGTTTTTCTTTGGCATAAAGAACTTTCTCTGTTGAAGAGCGAGAGCAGCTTGTAGATTTGTTAAAATCTACAGCCCGCATATCATTTATGTTCAGCGAGGTAGTTTAATTAGGTTTGAGTATTTACTTTACTTTCAGTTCCTGGTGCAGTAAATTTAATTTAATCCAAAAACATTAACGATTTTAAGTATGGTTTTCTCTTGTCGAACATTCGTTTCCTATTTTAAATTCAATAGTAATGTTACTATAAATTATTATAGTAAGCATAATTACATCTTTTACGAACGCATTTTTACAAAGTGACAACAAAAAAAGGCGGAACTCTAAAACTTTTTCCCGGCGCACCCGGCATTCTAGTTACTCCTCTTCGCAGTGATATAAGTTGGCCATAAAAATCTGAAATTCGCCAAGTTGAAGAGAAGCTGCATCGGAGTAACGATCAGCGGCAAAAAAGTAATTGACCGGCCGGCCATACAAACGATTTCCAGAAAAAGTAATCAAATCGCGCAAAACTCTCTCTTTCAAAAAAGGCCCATATACACCGGCGAAACAGCATCTTCCGCACGAGCCGAGCCAAGCAGCAGCCGCAATCATAAAGGCAAAGAAACGAACCGTTGCCAATATAAAAGCAACAACGAGGAAGCGAGAGGCCCTCTGCTCTCTCTCTCTCTCTCTCCCTCCTACAATGCAAATCTAAGCTTAGCTATCTACAACTCAACGAAAAATATAGTCAGACAGTCCTGAAAGTGCAAGGGGGGACCTTTTTGCGCGCGTAATTACAGGCATCGTTGCTCGCGCCTGCGCACATCATCCGGGCAGAGTCGCATTAGTCGGCTACCGAACCCCCGCGCGCCGTCAGACATCGGGGCATCGCTCGAAGGGAGAAAAGAGAAATTAGCGACGTAGGTGTGGAAACCGGAAGGCTCTCTCTCTCGAGAGAGAGCGTCGCTTTATTTAGATTCCCCTTTGCGCCGGGGCCCCGACGTGCTAACCGCGGACGAATCGTATAATTAGAGAACGCCTTTCTCGAGCTCGCCGCCACCTACTTAATGAAGGGCTACGGCTACGCCCTTTTACGTACGCGAGCGCTGGCTCCTCTCTCCGTCGATCGCTCGTCTCCGTAAGCTTCTCTTGATCGCGCTCGGCGTCTGATTCGTCGGGAGCTTTTCGATTTTGCGCGAAATTTTGAGGACTCGGATTGGTGAATCGCTCTTCGTGGAGGATGTAATTAGTGGGATTATTTATTGGGTTTGAACCGTAATCGCGTGGGGAAAGTGGTCTTGGATTGAGAATCATCGAAAATAATAAAAATCGACTGCTCATAATTGATGTGCAAATAAAGAATCTATTACAAGAAGAGTAAAAATATTTGAATACAAATTTTTAAATATAAATTATACATTAGACTATCGTGTTTACATTATCTTCGGAAAGATTAATGCGTTGCTAAGTATTTCCAGCAAGGATGCTTTCTAAATAACGACGTCGCCAATTCAAATGATAAATTTTTGAAAGAAACCAAATTCAAATTAGTCGAATTCGCATTTCTAGACACCAAAATTATAAGAATGACGTAAAATTCTGATTATGAGTTATCTTTTAAAAGTATAAACATGATAATTAAAATTTTAATTCTACTCACTAATCATATGCGACGCGAATCCACCTTCTATATTGACTTACCTGAAACAAAAAAATAAAAATTTTATAAATTTAGGCACTAAGAATAAATAAAACTAACGGCATAAATTTTAGCTGAAAAAACATTTTCTCCAAAAGCAAACTTCGAACAGAGTAACCGAGGAGCAAAGTATCCTAGCCACCGTCGAATTATCTCTCGACATCGAATACTGAATTTTGATTTATTACTCTTGCTCCCAGCCTCGTTCCACTCCGATCGCGCCGCGTCGAAACCGTCACTTCTGCCGGCCGCGAATTCCCGCAATGAAAATCTCTCGGCTCGAATTCAGCAGCTAAAACCCTCGATCGGGTCGCGGCGGCGGCGGCGACGGCGGCGGCGGCAGAGAAAAGGGCATAGCTTAGCCGGAGAAAAAAGAAAGGGAGAGAAAGAGCCTTTCCGACGGGTCAGATTTCCTCGTTCGAGGGGTATTCGCGGCTCGCATACAGGCTTCGTTTCCTTCTTTATTGGCCGGCCGCTCTGAGTTAAGCGCGACAATGGCCAGTTTTTCAGCGCGCGCCGAGAGCGCATCGTTTATTTTTTTTCCGAGGCCGCCGAGAGCGCAGCGCCGCGGAATATATGCGCCGGATAAGAGCCCGCCGAACATTAGCTTATTTCTAATGGAAATCGTCGCGAGTTATAAGCTTGCCGGACGGGAGGCTCGCTCGCGTAAGAATGCCCGAGTGAATTGCCTCTATGAGGATGTTTGTTTTGAAAGCTCGGAGGTAAATAGTCTGCTTCTCCGGAAATCCAGTGCGACTCTGCCGACTTTGTATTTAATAAAATCTCCTGTTCTATTCCACCTCGCAGTAATGCTAATGTTAATTTATTTTTTCGATTCGAAATTTTCAAGCACTGCTTCCGTCCTTCCAATACTGGCGTTAGCCGCGCAATGTATCAGAAAGCCCGACGTCAAGAGATGAAAAATCCATTGTGCGTCGCAGCGGAGCTGAAAAAAAATCCGTAATAGATCGAAAGAAACGACTCGTTGTAAAAAGAAGGCGATCTCGCCGCTCTTTTTGCGCGCTCGAAACTCGTGTAGCTTCCCATCCCAATAAATCCTCCGACTCCGCTCTCGGCGGCAAAAAAATCCGTCCCGCGCTCTCCTCGATAAAGGTTCCTTCACCTCCCGCTCGCGCGCGCGCCCACGACGCGCCTGTATAATAATCCGCAAAAAAGGACGTGGCTCCCAGCGTCATTTCTCATCGGCGCGCGGGCATTAGACTGCGCGCAGGACAAAAAGAGGCGTGTCAAACGGGGCGCGCGCGCGCGTCGCAGGAGACAAGTATATAACGGAGAGCGTCGCGCATGCGCCTGCAGGAGGGACCACCGCTGCGAGGGTCCGATGACAAATGATGGCATCTCGCGACGACGCGCCGCGATATCTATTTAGTATCTGCGCGAGGAAGAGAGAGAGAGAGAGAGAGCGAGAGCGAAATTAATACGTACCCCGAGCGAGTCTTAATAAGATTGTCGCGCGACCGAGCCGGGAGGGACTACTGCAGCGCGAAAAATCCTCGAGTCCTCTCTCTCTCTCTCGCCTCGCCCGCTCCTTCGGGCCGCCTTTTGCTTTTGGTCATTTGCTAAGCTGATTTATGAAACGGCTGGCTTTTTGTCGCGGGCCGTGTCGTAAAAATCAGAGACACGGCCGCCCGCCGGTAATCCCGGGCTCGGGCGTGAAAAATGCTCCATTTAGCGGGGTAATAAAGTCATTTTCGAGATTCGAGATATTGTATTTTCTTAATCGCTTCGAAGAAGCGTGTAATTTTGATGCTTGACCTCTCTCGCATTTGGCGAGCCTCGAGATTTTATATTTTTATTGCAGAATTAGTGGAGGCTTACTTTCGTTTCCGATAATGTTGAAATGGTCATTTGCATAAATATTATTGAAAATTCTTTTGCAATTGACAGTACAGATTGCTACCATTGAATGAAACAAATTTTTGTTACGTTCTCGTATTATTTATAATGAAGATTCAATTATTAGATGCAACCGCTCATAAATCATTTACATATTATTAAGTTTTTTTTATCGATTTGCGCACAATTTGAGGAAATGGCACTGCGCCAAGAACGAACAAAGTTAAGTAACTGTTGCTCCGCACGGCAGCTGAATGTAAAGTTCGCAATTGAATCGAACAATGTTAGCACGTGCAATACGTCACTCGAAGCCGCCGGGACAAAGCAGGGAATCCCGAAAGCCGGTAAGCCAAGCACCTGCTCGCTCTGCATTTCTAATTATCTAGGTCGACGCCTCGGTCTATCATCGCGCCAATTGGTACATCAATGCGCTCGGCCGGAAAACCGAAAGAGCCCCTCGGACGTCGCGCCGTAAAGCTGCATCAACGAAGAATCGACGGGGGGGATATATTCTTGATTTAACCCAGTTGCCTTGAAAACGGTACCCGGCAATGATACGTTAGCCGCTCGTAAAGCACACGAATGTCTAAATATAGCCGCGGCGCATCGTTCGCGCCGCGATGAAGGCGTTTTCACCGAATCAGATTTCTCGGGCCGAAAAAAGGGCCGCGGATAATAACAGCTTTCCCGGTCGCTAAAACCCAAAGCCGAGGCTGCCTTCCCCGGTTACAGTCGCGTTCCTACATTAAAGCGCCTTTAATTCGAGATAACTCAGACCGGCCGACGCCGGGGGACGAGCAAAAGAAATCTAATTAACACACTCGATGCATAATTTATTTTCTCCAGATGATAATCGGCCTGGGTTATATAGCCGGGACTTGGCGTCTCTCTTCTCTCTCTCTCTCTCTCTCTCCTATCTCGAGCTTTACAACCCCGGAGGATAAAGCGAGGAAAAAGGCCTCTTTCTCGCCTGGTCGCGCTCAAAGTGTATAAACACTCGAATAAACTCTCCCTTGTTAATGCGACCAATGCGAATAATAATCGCGAAAATGAGACCTGCGTGATGGATAAAACGAAGAGCTGCGGCGGGAGGGGAGGCTAAGTGAGTCGGCGCGCGAGTACGTTTCGCTGTTTATGCGCCGAGCGTCAAGGGAGCGAGGTAGGAATTTCAGTTAACTAATGAAATCTTTTTCGAGTTTACGGCACTTCGGGTGCGTGGGCTTCGAGGTGAAGTACGGCTCTTCGAAGGGGGCGGGGAGAATTTTTGGCGACTGATCGCTTTCGAATCGCTGTATTAAAATGTATTTCACTCGACGACTTTCAGATCTTTTTTTAAACAGGCCGTTGGGACTTGCTTCAAGATTAACTTGCACAATGCTACTTACGCTTCAAATCGCAGGACGGTTTATTTAAAAAATAGTACATTACAGCAGGCTGCGTTCGCCTTACATTCGGGAATTAATAATGCGAGACACGCGCCATTTGGACGGTCTTAGCTCGCTCTCCTCGGCAATGCCAGTCGTGACGCAAGCAAGCAGCAGGCTCCGCGGCTCTCGGCTCGTTCCTTTTCTCCCCGGCGCTGGTGCTCGGCTCGCGCCGAGCGCTTTTTTGCCTCCGCCGATCTCATAAATACGAAAAATACGAGCGCACAGTAGCCGAGCGTCCTTCCCATCGGGCGTTCGATCCCGCGGCAGAAAGAGAGCATCGAGCTTAATGGGGATGCCCGGTAATGACGAGGGGAAAATTACACGGTGAAGTAGCTCGCGCGATTTAAGCTCGCGGGATTTTTCGCGATCGGACGCCCTCCTCCGTCTGTGTGTCTGCGTGTGTGTGGGGGGGGTACGCGTGTGCGATTGTGCCGCGCATGCGACTGATTGCTTTACGAGGGGAAATAATTCAGCGCGAGCCGCGGCGATTATTGTCGGCCGGCGGTGCGCGATAATTTCGGTGTTTACGGACGGCTTGTCAATAAATTTCATTTCTTGACGCTTTTAGACGATCGAGCCTGCATGCGCCGAGGGTTCGGCACGATGCTCGGTATGATTGCTTTTCCTTAAAAATTACGGACAGTGCAAAAGAGTCGAATAAAGAGGCTAATGTAATCGGCTCTAAAGAGCGCTTGTCAAATAATTATAGATTTATTTTAAACCCGAGTCCCTCGGTGTAATAATCAATCACCGTGGAATCTTTTTGTACAATTAGTTTTATTCAATAATTCGCGGCTGCGCGAGACGCCGCGAGAATATTAACGGCTCCGGCGCGCTTTTCGCGCTCCTTCTCGCGCGGAGCCGCGAGAAAAAGCGCTCGGCAAAAAGTCGCTCAGCAGTTTTTCGCGGCGCCGATAAAAAGTGGCGAAAACTTATTGAAATCCCGTCGGGCTAAAACCGCATCCGACGCAGTCGGAGAAGGCGTCCGGCCGGCCGCAAACGGTATACGCACGTCCATCCCATGCAGATTCGCGCAGGCGAGCGCGAATTTAATGAGGAATGGGGCTTTCCGGCGCATTTTTGCCGGCTGGAATTACACGCATAATAAATCCAGCCGCATAAATTTCGCTCTCTCGCTCTCTCTCTCTCTCTCTCTTTCTCGCCAGCAGTGCGCGCGCGCGCTCCTCCTGCTCCCCATGGTCGTCGTTTGCCTTTTTTCGCCGCCTCGTTTCATTCTGTTTTCATCCTCTTTTCCTTTTGGGCGCCAGACGACGATGCAAACAGACCCCGGCCGCAAAGTGCTTTTCGGTGTGTAACGCGGTTTTGTTTTTCGGCGTTTAATTGATTTTAAAGTGTCATTGCCGCGAGATTTGTTTGCGCCTCCTTTTGACTTACTGTCTCGCGGCCCTTATTTATGTTAATTTACACCGCTGGACCACAAAAGATTGTCCGATTTTTGCTCCTTTTAACGATACGTTCGGGTTTAAGGTAAAGCTCAATTCTGCAGAAACGTGAATTGCGCTAGTCACTTTTTTAAATTACGGCCTATTATTGGCCTTAAATATCGCGCAAATGTATATTCAGGAGAAGTTATTGCAGTCCAAAGTGCGTATTTTACAACGCGGCGTACAAAACAAGCTATCTTTTGCAAATGACACACAAACGGATGCATATCAACTTTCAAAATTTAAATTATCTTCTCATTTGCTGATAAAAGCAGCGAAGACATTAATTCTTCGATTCGAAATACTCCAGAGTGACTTGCCGTAAATACTTTACAAGCTCGCATGAAAGTCGCGTACACAAGATTTTGGGGCTCGGATCATGCTATGAATCATTTAACGATCTTGTAAACTCCTTATGCAAGACAAGTGATCCAAATATATGAGCAAAAATTTAAGTGACCCGCACTTTTCACGAATTATAACTGAATGTTTTAAAAAAATTTAATACTATAAGGATGGCCATGCACTTTAATCAAATTATCGATAACGACAAGTTCCGCGTTATTGTTCGCATGTAATCAGAAGCGCTTTAAAAATCGAACAACCATCTCCCACCGGCATCGCCGGTAATCTGCAGGCAAAGAATTTAAAGCGCCTCGAGAATCCCAGGGAAAATCATCAATTCGCCACTTAGTATACAAATCCCAGCAATTTTAACGAACAATTTGTCCCTTGCACTTCTCGAACAAACCATTTCCCCTCGCGGACTCGCGCGAGCGCGCTAAAAGCTCGGCCGGCCGGCCTAAAAAAGGAGGCGCTGAAATAAAGAGAACAGCGCGATTCGCGTTCCAGCTGCGCGGACTGCCGCCCCGCGCGCATAATTGGCGCCAAACGTCTCACGGGCACGGAGACTCTAATTACCGGTCGCCGGGGCTTTAGTGACAATTTAAGAGCCTCCTCCTTGCCCGCTCCTAACGAGGCATCGCGCGCGGATAATTCACCGGCCGCGAGAGACGAATGCTATCGCGCGGACGCGGGGCCCTTATATCTCTCAGAAATTTGACATTCAATTATCCCGCGGCCCCGGCGACGCGTGGGCGGATTATAAAGCATCGATGACGCGGCCGCGCGGCTTAGGCAACGAGCCGCGACGATATATTGCGCGAGGCGCGAAAGTTATAATACGAATCTTGCGTAAGGGAGAGGAGGAGATACGCTCGATTACGGCGACTCTCCGTGAAAGGGAAACTTTTTTCGGATGAAAGGACGCTCGGAGGAATTTTCGGCGACGCTTTTGCGTGTGAATGTGCGCGAGCGACTCCCGGCCGGGTCGTGAATGGAGAGGCGAGTTGAAATGCTGCTTTTCTTTTCGGGAAAAAGGTACGGCGGCTCGAAAGAGTGTCTTTGTGCTCGCCCGTGATTGGGCGAGTTGGCTAATAAGACTTTTAAACCTTTGAACTTGCTTAAGCAATTAGGAGTGGAATTAAGCGCAAGTGGAATTTTCGAAAAATGCAATAATACTAAACGCTTTGTTTATAACTATCTCTAAATAGAGTCATTTCGCGAGTGATTCATGCAACTTTTACTTTCTTCGAAAGTGAAAAGGCACTCGGGGGAAAAGTTTTTTAATACTAATCATATACATTAGTAATTACGTAAAACGCACTCAGACAATATATTGCGGGCAAAAGTGATTAAGATAAAATCGTTACAGGTAGCCCGCAATGATTTTATCGACACATAGCTGCATGAAATAGAACTTGCATTAACTTTTCGAAAAATTCATTACATACCTTCAGCTTCTGTTTTAAGCCGTCGATTAGCTGAAATCGAAGATAAATCGAGCCGTTACACAAAGCCGTAATCGTTTATTTCATATTTTAGAGAAGATAAAATAAATCAAAAATTTTTTCTCCCGCAAATGGAGCATTTCCCGTTGGCATTCACTCGGCTTTTTAAAGTGCGCCTTTTATTTTTCATTGCCGCTCGGGTAATTAATTTATTTACGGGAGTTTCGCACTCTTTTTTTTACTGCGCCTGCAGATATAACAAGTGGGAAAAATCGATCTCCGGCGTGTACCATAAAAGTTATTTTCCGCAATCTTTCTAAATTATAATATATTCGATTTGAAAAATGTTTCTAACGAGGAGCCAAGATAAACGAGTGCAACGAGTAGTACATAAATCGGCGGCTAATTTCAGCAAGAAAGCAGTAAAAATAAAATTTAAGATCCACTTTAAAGCACATAGCTCTGGGCCTTTGCTTAGATACTCCTTTAGAATAAACGTTTGATCGAGTTCAATAACTTTTCCTTTCAGCGCAGTAATTCCAACTAATCGCAATCTCGTTGGCTCTCCTCGGCGGCTCCGCTGCCCTACAAAATGTACATACATTACACGCGTGTATACGCGAGTAGAGACAAAGACGCTCGCGTTAAAATCCCTGGGCTTTAGCGTTAAGGACATAAATCTGCATGCGGCGAATACATCCCGCAGTCACGAACGATACAAACACACTCCTCTTTCTCTCTCTCTCTCTCTCTCGGTGCGCGCACGAATAGCCATCGATAATTGGATCATTTCCATATCGATATGTTATAACAACGTGGTGCGCCGCGCGCGCGAGGGAGAGAGAGAGAGAGAGGCCGGACTTACCTGCGCATGAAATTGAAGCAAAAGAAAATCGGAAGCAAATTAAACGAAAGCAAAAGTGTTGCGAGTCGAGGGAGCTGTAATTCAGCCGGCGGAGGAGCTTCGGCAGAAATACTTGCCGTTTGCTCCACTGAAATGGAAAATTGAGTTTGTTATGGAAATTCGTTACGTAAGATTTATGATGAGGCACTACAATATGCGCGCGGAGGAGATAAATATTGGCTTTGGCTCATTTTTTTCTAATATATTTGCACTCGAAAAGGAGCGCGAATAGTTGACCATTATTGTTGTTATTTAAAATTCTTCCCCCGTTCGTTTTCTCCTCTGAAAAATAACTCTATCTGCCGGCTGAGCCGCCTGATTTATTCACGCTTTCCAGTCAAACAATTCGAGCGGCCGAGTCGAATTGTCGCCGGCTTAATCGAGCGTTTACGAAAAATAACTGAGATAAATTAGCGATCCGCCGGCGCGGGGGCACGAAAATTTCCCAAGCAGCTCGGGAGCGCAACAAATTCAGACAGCTGAAATTGTACCGCTAGGCAAGCCGGCGACACGAGCATTCTGCAGTCTTTCAAACAAGGGAAAAAATGGCGGCGCGCGCGGAAAGCGGCGGCGATAGCCATCGCCGTCCAGAAAAGAGTGAGATTTCGAAAATTGGAGTCAATTCCAGGGCGACGTACGTTTCCGCATCGTCGAGAAAAAGGCCCGAGAGCGGCGTCAAAGTCAAGGAGGGGGAGGGTGGGGGGGACGCATACTCCCTCTGATTTATCGCTCGCGATCGGAATCGTCCTTATTCGCGCGGCTTTTTTCTCCCCGCGATTTCATTCTCGTTCTCCGCTGGGAAAAATGCCCCAGGAGGAGAGGAGGAGGAAGTGCGATCATCGTCGTCGCGAATGAATGAATCGCTATGCCCTTCGACAGAACTCGCGCGCGCGCGCGCGTGTGTGTGTGTGTGTGTGCGTGCTCGCGTGTCTCTGCGCACGCGCGAGCGTGTGTGTATGTGTGTGTGTGATGTCGACGCTGCGAGCCAAGAGAAAGAGAGGGACGAGAAGCATCTTGGATCGTTGCGGGGAGATAATGACGCCCCGTGGAATTTGCGCGATAGCACGGAGTCTCTTTCTCCCTCCCTCTCTCTCTCTCTTTCTCTCTCTCTCTCTCTCTCGATTGGCTGCAGGTAGAAAAATTCCGAGGTATCCGGTGTCTATGACTTTTTAAGGGTAGACACAGTGCTTGCCGACGGGGAAAAAATTCGCGAGGATCGGGCTTTATTTTTATAAAGGCCGCGAGAGGGTTTTGCGGGGAATGTAACAATAATTATTATTGCAACTGATGTGCTGAATTATTATTTCCGACAAGAGATAGTTAAGAGGTATATATTGCTTTACGACGAGGGCGAGTAAAAAGTAGTCGCGGGTAAGAAAATCGGATTCCTGTCATTTTTCTATACTTTTATGTTTGAATTCAGATCTGCTGATAATTAATTTCGATGGATTTTTCAATTTTTGTTCGTGTGAGGCTTACTTTTAGCGAAAAAAATTATTCAATTATAGAAATGATTTATTTCTATAGCTTTGCCATAAAGTGGTAATTTTAAATTTCTAATTTCTCCAATCGATCAAGAATAGTTGGCTACTTCCGGTTAGTTGCAGAAGTGCGAATCCTAACAAAACGAAATTTCCCATAAACTTTGAATTTACCCGCGCTTCAAGCCCCAATTGAAAGCACTCGATATTTACGAATTCCCTCCGCGAACGGGCATCCCGACAGTCTCGCAAAAATAAGAAAATCCGCAAGAGGACATTAAAGACTTGGATTTCCTGCAGCAGGCATCTCCATAAACAAGTTAGCCGGCCGATCTAACGCCTCAGCAGCGGCCGTTCAGCCAAAGGTGACAACGCGACGACGGCAGCGGCGGACCTCTCTTCTCTCGCAGCTGCGCGGCATCCACACGTACGAGCGCGGACACACGGGCATCTGCCGTTAGTCGCCGGGGCCTAACGAGATTCCGCGGAGTCGATCGCACGTACGGAAAGGCGTGAAGGCCCATTTAGAACGCAGCTCCGGCCTATCATATACCCCTGCGGCCGCACCGCAGCGGCAGCGCCAAGACCGCACGGCCCCCCTCGCTTGCGGCCGAAAAATACGCTTACGTACTTTTTTGCCCGAGCCTTTTTCTTTCTCGGGGAGCTCATTTACGCCCTGCTGCCGGACGGAGGCGGCTCGGGTTATTACCGTATCGGCTCTGCGCCTCTCCTCTTCGAACGGCTGCAGCTCTCCGACGGAGGAGTCAATTGCGGCGCAAATATCTCTATCGAAAGCTGACAAACTCGTAGAGAGGCTCTATTGAATGCATAATCCGCCTGCGAATCCTTCGTTTCGGCTAAGCGTCTCTCCCCTCGTAAAGGGCTCCTTAAAATTTCCAGGTTAACCGCAGTAAATCCATCACGAGCCACCGGGGCACCTTGGCGCACTACACTTCTCGACGTCCATCAGCGGCGAAATTAACGACCCCCCCTCCCCTCCGCCCGTATATACTTTTCCGCGAAAGCTACTTACTTCTTTTCCCCGAGGCGGTCGCGCCCACGCGCCGACATAAAGCCCGCGTATTTATCGGCCGTAAAACGAGTGGCGCCGAAATCGCCCGATATTTTTCGATGCAGCTTTTCGCCGGGGAGCAGCGCGCGTTACGTCCGCCGCGGGAATTATGAATCCGGCAGGGGCCTTCGTGGAGAGCCTCCCTCCAATGAACGTAAGTCAGTCGCGCGAAAAAGGACGATATTTTTGCTGAATTTATACGACGGGCCCTGCTGCCGTAGGAAGCCGGTATTTTTAGTAGAAAATTTCGCCCGCGCTCGCGCTCGTTTTATGGCGAATTTTTGTTCATTACGGGATTTAGTCAATTTAAATATAGTGAATGGAAAAAATTTTGTTTAATAAATATCCTTTTCCATGGTAGAATTTTCAATCTATAAAATGACCATGAAAAATGGCTAGTTTTCAGGTCATAATGAAACGTCTTTTGAAACGGTTATCGACCATTTTTTAGTTTGAACATAACCTCACATATTTTTATTACA
>JAWWEM010041840.1:0-13495 GCA_035582935.1 Ormyrus thymus
GTGTGCCAACTTTATCAATGGTCTTCGGTGCGATCGAAACGCCACCACGAACAGTCAGCTATTGAGTTTAGTAGTCACGCATGTGACTACTAAAAATATTGAAATGGAATTTGACTGTGACGAGAGTCAAATTCATTATCAGTCGAGAACCTGGACGAAGAGGACATATCTCAGGATCAAGACAGCATTAGGCCCTGTGGCTGTACATATCATCTCTACATGAGCCATCGATGAGTCTCTGTGAGTTTCAAGTGAATCCATTACCCGAATGTTATGTGTTCTCCTTGTTAGTTTACGGGTTAACGGATAGCTGAATAGTCGCGATCGTTCATTATTTGTCTGGTCATAAATTAGTTTTGGCGCTAATTTAATTTCTTTTCTCTCTCACACCCCTGTATGTAAAATCTTTTAAAAGCGCGTACTTCGGCTGTGCGGCTGACGGTTGGCCGGAGGCAACCCTACACTTGCTTATAAGCGCATACCTCCAACTTCTTTTTGATTTTCAATTTTCATTTAAACGTTTCTTTCTGCTTTCCTCCTTTTGATCAATATATTCTTAGTTATTAATAATGAAAAATGGTCCTTGATTTTAAAACGGAATCCAGGGTCCTTTTTAGTTTAAAATATTTAACTCAATCGTTAATTATTCTTTTAAATTATATTCGTATATTGATTTATTTTTATGCGTTTAAGTTAGCGAACTCATTTCTTATAATGAATTTTCTCTGTTAGTAAACGGGTTTCATTTCTGTTTATGCTTTTATATTGTCTTTTGTGAGTTTTAAGGTAAATTTAATCATTTAATTTTGATTGGTTTTATGTTCAAGGTGAAGTAACGCCGGGGCGCGATTTTACTTTGCTCGTTTTGGTCGGTTTTTTAAAGTAATAAGTGGCTGGAGTTTTCGGCTTTCTTTCTTTGTCGCTTTCGTTCGTATAATTTTAAGCGCTTAGAAGCGCGTACTTTGGTCATTCGAGCGTTCGGCTGGAAAGGAAGCAACCCTACACTTGCTTGATAAGCACATACTTCTTGGTCTGGCCCGCGCGTGTGCGACCTTCTTTTGATTTTCAATATATATAATAAGTAAAAACGGCGAAGAATAAAAATTTGCCTGCCCTCGCTCTCGGGCTCCATCTCTCCGTGCGTTGCCCGCTGTTTGCGTCGCCGCTCGCTCCGCGACTGCGGCGCGTTACTCGATTTTTTTGTTGGTGTTCTTCCCTACGAACGATCTTATAAAAACTAATAAAATCTCATAGATTCTAGTGCAAAAACCGAATAGGTTATGCGGTTTCTGCACCCTTTCTATTGGAATTTATAGGATGTTTGCAACCGGGTTCAATGCTTTTTTCTGATGATGTTCCGCTCTTTGAAATTCCGCTGTTTCTTAGTCAAAATCGACCGCGTTTTACGTAAAAAATATAAACAAAATGAAAGTAGGATGAATTTGGTGTAACTTCTTTCTGTGCACGCCTACCGCTTATGCTGCTTCGGATGCGAGTCTCGTTCCTTTTGGCTAAACTATTAATTTATCTGTCTAAGTTTTGTAATGAATTTTTAATCGTTACGAATTCTTTAAGAACTTATAAAATCCTTTTTACTCGTGAATTGATTGTTATTTTGCGAAACGACTTGTACAAAGCTTGATTTAGTGCATGCATTTTTATTAAAGCTTGCACGAAATTTAGCTTTGTGAATGGATTTTCGAAAAATTCTGTTATTTAGGACTTTGAATATTCCAATAACAAAATTTTAATTTAAATTTTATTTGCTGTTTATTAAATTCTAAAATAAATAATTAATAAGTAAAGAATAGAAAATATGTTTGAAATTATGTTGTTGAAATCGATTGTTTTTAATGAATCTCGGAGACAATACTGGAACGATAAATTAGTTAGGATGAAGCTAAGTGCCAATGAATGGGCAACGGTTTTTTGACTAAGAAATGACCTTCTGCAATTTTACCAAGATCCATGATCAAGTGGGTTGATACTCCCCTTGTTAGTCTAACAACTAAGAACATTATTTGTGATCAGTACAAATATTATAATATATATAATATAATAATATATTATATTTCTATTAATCTTTTTACATGTATGCATTCAATAAGATTAATAGGGGTTTCAGCATTCGCGATATAAATAGACGTTGCTTCTAGAATGTACACTGTTAAAAAAAGCATGAATTTGAATGCATTTACTGGAAGTTTATTTCCAGGACAATGCATTACATTTAATGTATTTACATTGAATTTAATGAATTGTACATTAAAATTACATTAATTCGAAATTCAATGCAAATAAGAAATATCGTTTCGGAAACTTTTAGTGTAATTTTGTTACTTACCAGCAGTACTTGATAAACAAGTATACCAATTGCAATGGTCGCACCTACAAAGTGTCCGAGTAGACACAATCGATACATTTTTTTAAGCTGCAATCCAATTCTAAAAAATAAAAAATTAAGATATAATTATTTATTTTTCTCATATTCATTGCACTTAAAAGAAAGTTTACATTATCAATTTTTGATGTCTTTGAACAGCTTTGTTTAGGTCTCCCATTCCCTTTGGCAAATCCAAATTTCGAATTCTTATGGAAAGAGCTCCTAATTGACCGCACAAATGTGCTACCACGGTTAATGTCAAGCAATCCATTGAAGTTTGCGTAAAACCAATTATATACAAAATCGGAACTCGGGAAACGTACGTAAGAATATACGCCTTTAAATTCGTTATTTTGTATAACAAATGGATTCGATACGGTAAATCGTAGGTAAAAGCTTTAGTCGAATTGACATTTTTGGACAAACCTACATAACATAAAGGAAGCAATGTCTGTTAAAGTTTTAATATTCTACTTTGTGATATATATTTTTTACTAACTCAACTGTCTTATCAAAGGCTTCGTGAAGTACAGAATGGCGGTGATCCCAAGAGAAACGACCACTATCTTGATGAAAAATTTCGAGCGTGAATTGTAAGCCAAAAATGCTTTCCTCTCGCTGTCGTCCCTGTAACTTTGCGCCGAGAAGTCCTTGGAAAATTCATCAAGAATCTCTCCGTAATCTTTATTGTACCTCCTCATCGTGTACAACCGCAAGAAAATCTGCACCAGCGTCACGTTTTCCATGACCGCGCCGATGATTTTCATCAGACTGAGGCTCTTGACGGCGTCGCCGACGGCCACGTAATCGAGTATCAAATTAAAGCAGTAGTAAATAAACAGACTCACGAATATTAAATCGTTAGGGCTGCCCGGCCACAAACCCAAGGCTGACATGAGGTACTTGTTCCAGGTCAGCAAAGATTTTGCCTCGTTCAGTGCTTTTTGCTTCGTGGCATCACTCTCAACTTTTAGCGTCTCAGCCATCACTAAGTTTATCCTTAAAACTAATTACGTTGAAGGTTTCGAGGGCGCTTGGGTGTTGCCTCGGCGCTCTTCTGTCTTCTGGAGTATCGTACGGACTAACGAAGCATCTGGGAGTCTATGCGATTGCATGCATTATTTACGTTTCGCGAAAAGAAGACACGGAGACAACCGTTGCGATCTCGTATTCAGGCAGGTACTAATTTTCGAGGCGCAGTAGGTTTTATTATGCGCATATGCGATTAAAGAGCTTGTAAAAGATTAGTGCCGATCGAATGACATTTTTTCGATGCACTTTCGTTTTGCCTCGGATTTCTTAGTAAGGAACTATTCTTGATGTCATCTTGAATGTATTTCTGGAGGATAATTACTGTGACTGTTCAACGGGAAATAAAGAAGCATTGGGCGAATAGAGGATGTAAAAGTAAAGTATAATACAAAAAAACGAAATATTATGGAGCTATAAGCGTGGATACAATAAAAGCGGCATTATATCTATACAAAGTATCGCAATAAAACATCGTTTTACGATGTACCAGTACGATTGATTTAATTTCAATGATCCTTTGGTTTTTATGATACTTTCTAGCGTTTTGTAATATAACAAATTCCATATTGAAGTGTACGACTGGAAGTATAACGTTGGTCACAATTCCCTGAAACCTTCAATTCAATAATCTCACAATTAAACTGAGTTAAACTGAACCTGCCTAAATAAAGCAAAAATATGAAAACCGATATGTCTGCAATGAACGCTATTTTTACTTCGATAATAACAGGCAAGTACAGCATCAGAAAATGCCGCAGAAAAATGTTCTATTCCGAAAACAGCGCAGAAAGAAAATAAGCTGGTAAAAAAGTTTTCCGTTGCTGGGAACTTCATTTTTTGCCAAGTTTCTGCGCTGTGTAGTTTTCCTAATAAACTTTGAGCATGATCACTTGCTACCTTTAGTAGTTTACCACATTTATGCATTTTGCCCACGTAGATGCACTTAGTATATTCAGCGCACATTGTGCTTTTGGGATGAATAATAAACGAAGTACTATTTCTTACGAAACATCAACGTATTATAATTAGTATACGTAAAACATATTTTGACTTTAATTTACGTTCAATTAAAATTACAAAGATAATCCATAAATCGAAATGTTTAAAAAGCATCTATTTATGACAGAAGGAATAATTAAAATTATGAATTCCACTACCCTTTTTTTCGTTCAAAAGTTGTTAATACCTTTATGACTTATTCGGTATTCCTGCATGATTTATTTAACACCGACCCCACCGTTGATTTGTGGGGTTGAAACGAAAGCCCTGTTTCAGATAGTAGGTAATCATGCATACGTCACCTTGATATTTTTCTGGCGAGTAACCGTCTCTAATCGGATTGCAATATTTTTAGTCGTGTAATAAATTTTCAAGTGAACCTTACCGCGGCAAATCACGATCAGTGCCAGTGAACTCTGCGCAATTAAAGTAATTATTCTATTTTTAATGTATATTTATAGATAGAAACTTTTTAAATGGAAAACTTTCTTGTAATTTTACCTTTGGGACACTAATCTCAAAAGAAGCCACTCTGTCAGTTCAAGGGTTAAAGTAGGGGTAAGCATATATAACTTTTTGAGTTAGTTAAAAAGTTAACTAATTTTCTCTCAAAATTGACAAATTTTTAGTAAAAAAAAAAAATAAAAATAATTCACTCATTGATTAATTAATCGAGTTCTTTAGGACTTCCTTTCCATTTTTTACCACCCCGTGCCTGCGCAACTTTTATCATCGCCAGTGCCAAATAAACAATTTGCCCATTAAAGTTTGCGCAAACGCGTGATCTTTGACCCCGCAGTCCTCGTCTGCAAATCATCTCGACGAGCGTGCTCGTGCTGCGCAGGGGTTACACAAACTCCAGGAGAAGCTCCGCTCCTGACCCTAAAACCTTCTCCCGGCACAAGCGATTAGATCCGCGCAGCCAGCTTCAGATCAATAACCTTCGCTCAACTTTCAAGGATGCTCAAGGGCGCGGCGGCGCGGCGCGCGACGAGCGCGCGTAACGACGCGCGGGTGGAAGGAAGGAATCCCTTCATGGCCGCGGCGACGAAACGGCGCGAGCAGGGCGAGGTTTCCATGGGAACGGGGAGCCGGCGTTCGCCGTGCCGGACAGTCGGCTCGCTGGTTCGCCTTGTAGTGTCGGAGGCCTCTGGAGCCGAGGGCCGTGCTTGCTAGCGGAGGAACGGTTCGTTGATCCGAAAGTCAGTGTTGCGCGACGCTTTTTGACAGGGGGATTTAGAGGGCTGTTTTGAATTTTTCGAGTTTACTTAGTCTAATTAAGCTTCTGCATGATAATAAGTTGGTATTAGGCTGATACCCGTGTAGTCGGTGTCCAATGGAGGGAGTACATGTTGGGTATTGGATCATCAAAGGGATTGTAATCCTATTGACTCAATCTGCGTTGCTACGCTCAATGGGGCTTGGAATTAGCGTCCTTTGATAATTGTTACGATTTTAGAGCTAGGCAGATTATATTGTAAAACAGAATTTTTTAAACGTACATCAGTTTGCAAAAGAGGTATGCTTTTATGTTATCAAGTAGCTTTTAATCTTACTGCATCCTTGAGATGATAGTAAAAATTTAAAAAAAAAACAAAGAATTTGAATTGAAAAACGTGTTCACTTTTTATTATAATCAATAGTCAGCTTTCAATAAAAATAATACAATTTATTCATCAGTTAAAGGAAAGTAACGTAATTTTGCTAAAAAAGCAATAGAATTTTGCTTTGCATCCCCTAATAAAGTATGATCCTCCAAGCACTCTGATTTCAATCAAAATACATTCTCCTCGAAAGTTCACCCGAGCCCTTTGACGAAAGCACCTCCGCCAATCCGGACTCTTACCCTCCTTCGCGTCTTATAATCTTCCCGCAGGAAAAATCCTCGCGTCTTTATTGACGGGTGGTACCCTACGCTTTACTACAGACGCAAAGCCCCACCACTCGGCGCGGGGAATTCTCACGCGCTTTGGGAAAACCCGGCTTTGGCACATAACTCGGCGAGCTCGGGGCCGTCTCTCAGTGATCTCCAAGCCTTCGCCGAGGAATGTCGGGCAATGCTGCCGATAGCAGAACGGAGGACGACAGCCAGGAAGGCAGAGAGGACCCGCTGCCCTCCTACGATGACGTCGTCGGGGCGAGCAGGCAGAAGGAACAGCCTTGGATTGGTTTCACGCCCGAGGTGATGTTCGGCCCTTATCTGGAAGGGGAACGGGAAGAAAGCAGCACAAGAGAACAGACTGAAGTAGAAGTGAGTCGCGCGGTAACGGCAGGGTGGTTCGTCGTGCTGTTTAGCCAGTTTTTCAATTTTTATCAGAGGGCTTGCCATTTTTTTTTTTGTTTTCGGCGAAATTTTGTTAGTTTAAATGTTTAGAAATTGTGAAATCGGCGAAAGCATTCAGTGGGATTGAAAACTGTCCGATGAAATAAGATCGATCACTCGAAGGCAGCCTCGTGTGAGTCACTGTCACGAGTGTTGACATCTATTATGGGGAAAAAAATGTTGTAGTAATAACTAATAAAATTTGAATTAGTTTCAATTGACCGTGCCGTTAAGTACGGAACACACAGCCTCTGCTTTCAATGACCATCCACTTTAAGAATTTGGCGAGCTTTGCTTAATTCCGACTTGAATGAAGCAACGAGAAGTAAACTAGATCCGAAAATAATTGAAAAATGTGGCTAAACAGCATTTGCGATCCTCAAATGAACCGGCTAATTTTTCAGCGATGCCTAACAGTTAATTGCATTCCAGGTGGAGCCGTCGGACGGATCCTCTTCTCCGAATTCTTATCCGAGAATGATAGAATTCGACAACGACTACTCATTCGACGGCGTGATGATACAGATCTCAAAAAAGCAGGCTATCGAAAGAGAATTGACTCGAATTGTGCAAGCGGGCAGAAATAGATACGATCCCGCAGTGCACCGCGTGGCCACGGCCGTGCTCGAAGAAATCAACAAAGCTAAGAAAAAAAGACGAGTAAGGCTTGATTATCCTCGTGGTTATTGTGAATAACGTGGTTATTTTCCATTATATCTTCTTGTATACAACGTTCATTTTTATAATTTAATTTTAGGAAAAAGCTGCCCGTGCGATTCTCCTGCTACCGTTTGCATTAATAATAGGGTGTCTCTTTGTTTATTACAAAGCACTCAGACACTTGAGCACAAGTTGAACATAAGGAGGATGAGAAGGTCTTAAGGTAAACGTTAGTTTAATGCATGCATACTTTCTTTTATAAAAAAAAAATTGAAACACTTTAGTGATTTTGAAAATTTTCAAATGACGACACCGTGCCATTGCTGTTAACTAAAGTAACTTGTTTTCTCTTTTTCAGAACGCGAAGCGTCCTGTTCGACATCACTTTTCCTTCGCTTCAAGTGATACATTGCCATTGATTGATATCATTCAGTATTCTTCGTCAAAGTGTTCAAGTCTGCTAAATAATACGACAGTTCAAAGTTTCATCAACGCCTTTCACGGAAGCTCTCTGCCAACGCTAAGAAGTTTCGCTCCTAAGCCAATCAGTAGAATCATTAGCAATTTTACTCGGTAGTAATTTAAGATTAACCTGGAGTGTTTCTGGGACGATGTGAAAGCGCGCGCTTTTAAAATAGCGTAGTTCGTATAGATATAGAGGTAAACTACAGAAAGGAGGACAGTTTTACGAGCGAATCGAATACGCCACTTTAGAATTTGGCCGAAATGTAGGGCAGACTCCTTAAAGAAAACCAAACAATCGCAGTGTACAAACAAGGCTGAAATTGATTTGGCGCGTGCTATTTTGCGGATCTAGTCTTTACTATTTATCTATTAATCTTGGAAACTTACAACCAAATGACGCGGAACTTAACTCGATGCTGCAATTTTTTATCTCCCATGATATTTATAAGATGTTGCGACTGATAACGTTTTAAAATGATCTTATTAAAGCCTAAGTCTTTATTTAATTGTTGTACATAGCGTTTACGTCCCTTTTTACATGATCTGTATCTTTATGACAAATAAATGTAGAAATAAAGAATTATTCTAATTTATATTCCCACATGTTTTCAATCTCCTAATCTTAGAACGTCGCGGTTAAAAATACAGAACTTTTATTTTTTGAGACCTTGCAATGAAAATACTGCAAAGAACTTTTTTTATCGCGAGACAAATAAAGTGCGTATTTTATTTTTTTAAACGTATTTTCATCTGAGTTTGGCATTCCCTTATATCAATAAGAAAATACGTTGGAAGCGTTAACTTGGTTTACAGTTCCTTAAAATACGCTTCCTTCTATGCATCCAAGCATCGCAGTCTCTAAAATAGCTTTCAGCTTCTTTCGCGCTGCAAAAATTTAAGAAATCCATCCTTCCATTATTCATAATGAGGCTTTGAAAACCAGCTGCTCCTCCCATCGACGTTTTTCGATGATAAATTCTTTCCCCTCCGACCATCGCGCAAAACTCCCAAGTGCGCACGACTTTATCGACGAGCAGTGCAGACTGACTGCCCCACTTACTCTCGGCGCCAGCAATCCTCACGTGCTGGCGATGGGGACTCTGCTGCGTAAATTCTGCAACTGGCTCAGTGTTCTTTAGCCTCCGACCGCGAAATGTCGGACGACGGCGGCTGCTGCGACAATGATACTGGCGACAATGATAATAACGACACTGGATGCTGCGATACCGCTGATAATGACACTGGATGCCACGATACCGATGATCGAACTTCTGTGCACGATGACCATCACTCCTCCACGTCCCAAGAACATACTCAGGGTCATGCCGATTCGTTATTCGACACTTTAGAGGTAAGGCTGTTGGGATTAAAGCAGGCGTGGAAGGCAAGGTTGGTGTTCAATTTTCAGATGTCAACATTTAGTCCCGAAATAGTGATTTTCTAATGACCTTCTAGTCGATGGATGCGAACGTACAGCGCTTCATAAACGACTTTACGATCGACGGCGAGACGCTTCATCAGCCAATCAATACCGAACACTTTGGATCAGTGTTTCATGCGAGACCGTATGACGATAATTATAGATATTATAATTCCACGAGGTACAAACCGACCAGAATTGTGCTGAGCGATCATGGAAAAGCCAGGGCAGATACAACTGTAAGAAGCTTCATGCTAGAATTCTGCTGCTGTTTTCAATTGCAAATTAACTTGTTTCATTGACGCGTAATTGGATATTGCAGAGTTTTAAATACCGCAATTGTACTTTTATCTTTCATACTCTGCCATATTGTGCTGAATAAAATCTCTAGAAATATGTCAATCGAACAAATGCTTTTAATTAAATAGTTATTTTTATTAGTAAATATAGTTTTTATATTAAAGGAAATATAATTTTGTGTTTTTAGGACATGCAAATATGCGTCGTCTTGGCGATAGTAGCCTTAGTGATTATACTAGTCGGCTTTGGATTATATATACGACACTCGTAAAACAAAGAAGAAAAATTTATGATTTTCATTTTAGTTATTTTCATCAATTTATTAGTTGGATCAGGTAAAAGGTATTTTAAAAAACGGATGCACGCCGAAGCAAGTTTGTAAAAGAAAAAATTTACTGCCGACGTTTCGAAAATTTTTATACATTTCCTATCTTCAGGGAATTATTGCAAAAAATACTTCTCTTTATATGTCGTCGCAATTAATTTGCTGTGATAATTAACAGAACTATTTTTACAATAATGCACTGAAGAAGGAAATAGATAAAAATTTTCGAAACATCGGCAGTATATTTAGTTTTTTAAAAAATCTTGGTTCAAGAAAGCAAGAAATCTTATACAATACTAGTTAAATTACTTAACTTTTGTGATAAATTACTTAATAATAATTAATTTATTTAATTAATATTATCGATCTGATCTAAACAAAGAATTTATCAAATAAGTATACTTGTCAAAAAAGACAATCAAGAACATTATTAAATTAATGTAATTCAATTTGAACTGAATTTTGATTCGGTTTAGATTATATTAAATGCCTTTTACAGTTACTATTATCGTTTATACATATATACTTTGTTTTTTATATATTTTTTCATAAAACAGAGTTATAGCACAAGCAGATGCAAAGAAACTTAAATTATCTGCCGGTTTTTTTCTCATTATAAGCGTATAACTTGATGAAGATGAGATATGGCGTGTAAAAGCGCAAAGTGCGTAAGTGGGAGTAAAACTGGCAAGTACAAGCAAGACGCGTCAAGCCTTGCATTCTAAAAGATTAAGAGACGCAATATTATTATTCATGAAAATGTTCTTATATGAATATCCTTAAGTGAAGGCGCCACCACCTGGAAATAACTGCAAACAAAAAAATTACTCAACATTTCTCATACTGGAGGGCGTTAAAAGAGATAGTTTTTTGCCAGATGTGATATTTTACCTCCTTTTAATCACAGGAATGTGGTATTTACCCGCATTTGTGGGCAGCATGCCACTTTTTGAGTGCTTAAAGAAGTGCCATTGTTTTTTAGTATGAAAAGTGTGCCGGTTATTTTTTACTTATTTTACTGCTACAAATGCACGGAGAAAATTTTCGCTTGAAAATTATTCGAAATTTAGATTAAAAATTAGCCGAAAATTGAGTAGCCGGAGGACGCGACGCCATCTGGTAATAAATTAATCATCAGCCAAATTTTTTTTCGAAAACTGAGTAAAAAGTATCTTCAAAGAAAAATTCAAACTTGCACGAATATATCTACAATAATATTTTAGTATTAAATTTAAAGCTGTATTATTATTATTCAATAAATTAAAATCAATTAATTAAAAAAACAATTTTTAGAAATTTTACAAGCAAAATATATTTGCAAATGAGGTTATGTTCAACTGTTTTGTTAATGACAGAGTATCATTCAAGTAAAAATGATCAAATTAGAGTAAATATTTTCTAAAAGAGGCTAAAATTATCCAGATCATCGCATTCTCCAACGAATAGTCTGATTTGGGGGTAATTTTTCAGTGAAAGTTCTCTCCGTGTATATATATATATATATATATCTACAAGTAAAGATAAATTACAACTTTAAAGTTGATAATTTTGATAAGTTAGCTTAGGATAAAATGATAAGAAAAAAATGAAGACTTATATTTCCATTTCAAATTTTGGATTTGGACGTCTTCCATTGATTTATGTTCAAATGTTCTTTTTCTTGTTTAACTTTATTAAGTAATCAAATAAAAAATTAATTATATAATGATTGTATTAATGTTCATCAAAAAAGAGATAAAGATCAAAGGTTGACTAAGTTAACCATTTATTATGTTTATAATTCCGATTGAAAATCTATGATGCCATTAGATAATATTAATAGTAGAAAGAAATACCAACGTTTTGTGCGTTATATTGTAAGAATCATAAATTGTACTTGTACAATTTACGACTGTAATAAAATGCCTACCTTCATGTACAAAAAACAGCAGAAAATGTATTCTTCTTTTCGGCTTAAATTTTTCTCGTAATATTGAAGTCTTCTCGATACCTTTTAATATTTTCAATCGTTGCCGCTATTGACTGTATAATTATTACTGATCTTATACATTATAATAATTATGTATGACCTTATACATAATACATAATAATTATTCGTGAATTGACATGAAATTAATAATCTAAGGCTTGTTATAATTTTCAATATAGATATAAATATCTGTATTATTTTGAAATCACAAAAATATGCTTATTTTTAATTTGTTCTCCTCGGTATAAAATTTCATTTTGTAATTTTTATTACCTATTCTTGCCTTATAAGATTATTAGAAACATATAATTGAAATTTTGAATTAAGGTATACACAATAAATAAATAACAGTGAAATTTATAACAAATTTTTTTATTAAAACGAGTTGCATATGGTGTACAAAAATTGCGTGTTAATATAATATAAACATTACACATTTATTTTACAACAGACCAAACAGTTGCGTTGACACGAGTATTAATGTTACAATGTTTAGAAATTGATAATTACTTGTTATACTATCAAATAAACTATAATATTCTCATGATTTTTCCGTTTATAATACACTTACATTTCTACACGAGTAAAAAATATATAATTTAAAAAATATATATTATTATAAAACTTATTTGATGGCGCATGTAATTACGTTTCGTAACTTTTCATGGTACGTGCAACAATCGCACATATGATTGAAAAGATCATAGCAAGAATCAATAAAACGATGACTGTTTTCGATATTCTCTGAAAAAATATAAAAATCATGAAATCCAAATTCATCCTTTCAAAACTTTTAGTGGAACAAATGCAGCACGCGTCCGTACATTATTATCGCGAAAATGAACTTTATAATTTCAGAATTGGACTGAAATTAAATTAAACTCAATTTCCTTTTCAAACAATTCCAATGAAAGCTTAAATGACCGAAATTATCGGAAATTACGTTAAAAGCCAATAACAAAAACATCTCTGTCCCACTACAAGTTAGCCCCCTCTTAAGACGCCGCCGAATCAAATCCTCGAATCTCAAGGACTCACTTGTCTCTTGCGCTTAGCCTCCTCGCACTCGTCCAGGATGGCCTTCGCGAGCTCCCTCGCGACAGGATCCTGCCTCCGATTGCGCTGCACCTGTTGCAGCTCCACTACGAGCGCCTTGTTCCGCGACAGACTGTCGGGGATGCTGTGGATGCGCGGCAAGTGAAAGTAGTCCATCTCGAGGGCTTGGCAGTCGCGGAGGAAGTGGAGGTGTGCGCGTGCGAAGGGCTGCCCGCACCGACGGAAAAATTCGCGACTGCGTGTGGGTCCCCGAGTCTGACGTCACGGGAAGGAGCTGCTGGACCGTTCTCTTAGGGTGATAAGAAAAGGGTATCGATCGCCCCCGGTGCGTGGATTCGTTACACTTGGCGCGTGTTGAGGGGGCCGAGGAGAATGGCGCCGAATCGCTCAACCGTTTTGTTTAATATTATTGGATGACTTTAGCTCTAGGTTACGGACTTTGTAAAAAACCTCAACATCAGTTTTAGTTTTTTTATGTAAAATATATATGAAAATATATGTCATTATATATAAATAAAATAATAATAATAAAATATATATAATATATATATAAATATAATAAT
>JAWWEM010041871.1:0-13478 GCA_035582935.1 Ormyrus thymus
CTCCGGTTACGCGATTTTCGGCTAATTTTTAATCTAAATTTCGAATAATTTTTAAGCGAAAATTTTCTCCGTGTATGTATAAAAAAATTTGTTCGGATGCAAATGAAGCAGCACGTAAAATCTAGTAATAATTAACTTTACTGCACGGTGTGGCATTAGCTTATAAAAATTACCTCAAAAAAAAAAAAAAAAAAAAATTCCCGTGACTTAAATTAATACAACCATTAAACGACCAATTCAAAAATATTTTTCTAAACATTTTCATAGATAACCAAAGCACTAATTGTCTCGCGCACAATCAGAAATAATTGCTATTTATCTTCGACAGTGAAATCTGCGTTAGCGCTCTCGCTTATATTCAAAAGATTAATTTCGCCGCTCGACTCGAGAATTGCGGTAAGCGCGCTCTCTCGATTTTCTATTACTGTTGTGCTGCCTGAATATTGTTATGCAAGTATTTTTTAACAGATTCGCACCGCAGGGGAAAATCAATTTATTTTCGTTTAATGAACTTTCCGAAGCTTTTCAAGTTTCGAAAGAATAACTGCTGGATGTAATCGCGTTAAAAAATTATATTGTCAAAACGACAGAATAATACGATTAGAATTATACATTGACTTTAGAAAGTGCGGGCTTTGCGGCACAATGACGAGCAACGTGAAATTATTTACAAGAAAAACGATAAAAAGGCAGAAACGAAAACCTTATTACAATTGCATCCATTCACATGCATAATTTATGCGCACGCTATTACGCACAATTTATTTTATTTAATGCAGAGGTCGCAATAAAAGCAAGAAGAGCCTCGCGGACGAATTTCATGCTCCAGGACGCAGATAAAACTGGTCAACACTTGTCTGAACATGCAGTTAGCCGGCACACTTATGAAAAGTCCATATTAGGACAAGCCTCCGCTCTGCTCTATTATCTCGTAAATATATAACGGCGCTTTATTGTCGAAATTAGACTTCGGCAAAAGCTTCGCTCTTTACGGGCAAATTGTTCGTTCAATATTTTTTTATTTCGGAAAATTAGTCGCTTTTACTCGAGATTTATAACGCTTTTATGGCGCATTACCTAATTCTTTTTTAAAACTTGAAACAGCTAAGTTTTTATGAACAATTAGTGACCTTTGCTTCGGGAGGCACAAAAAGCCCTACCTTGAAAAAATCTTGCACAATTATTCGCTTAATACTTTCGCACGGCTGAGCTACAATCGCTTTTCGCGAGAATCATCGAAATTCCGTGGCTCGCCGAAGCGCGAGCGCAATTACCGCGCCGCATAATTAAATCCATTCGTGACCCAGTACTTGGCCGTTAAATTAATCACCCCGTCGATCGCCGCATTTGCGCCTGACCTCCGGGAGCATTAGCACGAATTTCAATCGCTCGAAAAGCGCGCACCTCCGCGCCTCGATGAGCGTTTTCAGCTTGCGCTCTCGTTTTTCCCGCCGACGCAAAAACGATTAGGTCACTTTGGCGCCCCCCCTCCCGCCCCCATCGTGGGCACAAAGAACCTTCCGAGGAAGAGACACGTCGAGGATACTGACACGGACGAGAGAAAACGGTGGACGACGCGAAGGAATGCGTGGGTGGAACGACAAAAAAGCGGAGCGAAGAAGAGGCGTAGATAATACAAAATAATCTTTCTCTTTTTCCGGGCGTATATCCTCCTGACATTTTGGGCGGTTCCAGATCCGAAGGCATCAGCTTTGAAGGCGCAATTTTTGATGAATGAAGAAACTGTAAAACTGATTGTACATTTCCCGAGTGAACAAGAAGTCTTGGCGAAATAAATTTTAGTTGAGCGAATAAACAATAAATAAAACTTTATATTAAAAATATTGATAGATCGTTGTTGGAAAAGATGTTTTAGATGACGATTGAGTCATGCAGTTAAGCGTTACGATTTTGTAAAGTCTGCTAAAATATAAATTCTTCGTACTGTGGTGACAACACACACACATACACATATATATTTAATAAAAAATCCGTCATTTAATGAAGAGCAAATTTTATTTATTAAATATTCTTCTTTTTCACACGAAAATTAAAAAATTTAGTATTTTATTTTGTTTGTATTGAATCGACTGATACTCCAGCTTAACGCGAATTTTTCCGTGCATCCTTGATTGCTCAATAAGAGATACGCCAGCACGAATTTAATCCCCCAATTTCTTTCGCATTCGAGGCAAACCTGTTGCGCAATGAAAAGTGAAACTAAGAATAAAATAACGCAATTGTCGCGGGAATTCGATTCCATCGGCCTTTTAATCCACACCTATATATATATCACCCAATAAGAAGCAGTCGTGCACTGCCCCCGAAAAAGGTAAATCCAAAGCTTCGGTCGAATAATTAAAACTTTTCCCCGCCGGCTCGTCGGAAACGTAAAAAGACGCGTCGCGACGAGGCTTCGTCTCTTTTTCTCTCCGGTACTTAGACGGAGCTAAATTACCCTCCTTTCGGCTTCGAGTTTCCCTTTCGCCGGTCGGCCTGTCTGTGTCTCTCTCTCTCTCTCTCACTCTCTCTCCCTCCGTTTTGAAACGCGCAGCAAAAGGCCTTCGCTCGTTCAAGATCATTGGGTGCTCGATCGAATCGCATTAAATCGAGCTCTCCTTGCTCTTTTCGCGTCCCTTTCATTACACGGATTTTCCACTGGCTCTTTACCGAGACGATTTTGCCTTCTTCGATTTTTAATTCGCTTAGCGGACGAGAAGAGTCGGCGGTTTTGCTGCGCAGGAGGTTTTGCGCGAGTATTATATTTCGTGGTACCTTGTTGGGTTTCCTCGGGAAATTCGTCTAAGTTTAATTGGTTAAATTCAGCTTTGAGGCTAGATCTAGTCTTGATTTAACGTATCTGCTTTCTTTTTTCAGAATAAAAATAGCAGTACAAACACCTGGTATTATTGCTTGGTGCACACCAATAAAGATTTGAAAAAGTCATGTAATTTCAAATAACTGAGCTTTTAAAAATCTTTTACTTTTACAATTAGTTGTCGGCTATAATTGATTCAGCGAATGCTTTTTCTTTCGAATAAAGAGATCGCCCTAAAAATAAATTCTCCGAATAATCTCCAAAGTTTCCCTCCCCAGTTCAGCTAATCCGGCGCGTCTTTTTCCGGCCCTTTAACTCCTCCACTTTTTCTGCTTTCCAGCAGCTGTTGCGTCTCTTTCCCGTCGGGAACTCCGACTCATTGACTGCAGCTTCGAAAAAGTTTCTCGACGATCGAGCATCTTTTCGAGAGGACGAGGACAGAGCGCCTTTTGAGCGCCTGAATTTTAGAAAGCGAAAGAATGGAATTTTCGCGCGCGATGCGGGCATGATTCAATGAAGTAAAAGTCACAGTCGAACGTATCATTTGCTAATTGCAGATAAAGCAGGAGGTTCTGATTAAAGCGACCTGAATAGCCGACGAAAACGAGCGCGTTTCAATTTCTAAATGATTTTTCTTCGCTCTTTCGCAGTTAATGTTAATAAAACGATTGTCGTAAATTTCTAGCTCAGGTTGAAATTAGACTATCCGAGAAATTCTCATGAATCATAGAATCACTTTCTTCGTTTATTGACCGCAATTTCTATCTTGTCTAAAAAATTATGAAAGCATATGAAATATAAATTGGTACCATTTCAGAAGATCCAAAGAGTGCAACAAGTTTGATCGCTTGCCAGTAGAGACTACCAGTAAATATTAGTCACCTCCGCTCGTCTTGAATTAAAAAGGTTTGTTTTTTATTTTCTCAAATATTCTTTTATTTTATTACGCAAAAATGGTTTAATGCCCGATAAAATATGCATTTTTCTGACCGGAAGAGTGAAAGTAATCAAAAAACGTGTTTTTTTTTTTCTTAATGAACACATTCGCCAACTTACGGCACGGGGGGAACTGGAATGTACCATCGAAAGAAGAACAGGTTTATTCGAACTTAATTTTCGTCCAGAATTTTGTAATCTTCATCAGTTGCTTAAATGAGAGACATAATACAGTCCAGATTCGCACGCTTTTTTATGCGGTTTGCAATAACTTGCGCAGAAGCACGAAGTTTTATTTTATTTCGATTCAGTGTTTTTTATTCGGTTAGTAAAACACTACGACGCGGAGTTGAAGCGCAAATTTATATTATGTTAAAATCATAATTAAAACAAATAATAAGAATCGTCCCTGCTCCAAAAGTTTTTAAGGTCATCCAGCTATTGGTACCTCGACGCTTACCTCTCGTATTTAATGAAACTTTTTATCAATAGTTATATTAAAGAATATACCAGCATCCTTTCCAAACTACCCAAATACGAATGAAAAATTCCTTTTTGCTTTCACGTCAAATAAAAGTTAAAATTAGTATAATGCACCCCTACAAAATGCTGCATTCAACCTAGACATTAAAAATTATTGGGTCTTTTAAAAAATCTAAGCCAAATGCAGTCAAGATTCCGAGCCCATTGTCCAGCAACTCCTCCATTCACTCGCCGAACCTCCGTGGAACCCGAAGCTTTCGCGCGCAGAAGCGGTACCAGGATTAAAATAAAGAAAAAAAGCTCACCGGAACCGCAAGAAATAAGGTCTCGCCGTTAGCGGCTTTTACGGCGGCATCAGCCGATCGCGAGGAGGTGAAGGAACGGCATTAGATTTATACCAGCGGCGAGACCTCGCCTATTCCGGCGAACGAGTACCTGCACCGCAGGTCAAAGACACATCCCAGCAACAGCCAAGATAGCCACAACAGAGCAGCGTGCGCCAAGGCCGCGCGCGTCACTTTTACAAAACAAACAGCACGCGGATACAGAGAGAGAGAAAGAGAGAGAGCTTACCTTGAAGGCCTCTCTCGCGGATCCGCGTTCGCCGGAACGTCCGGAGGAGACGCCGCCGCCTCCTCCGCCTCCCTCCTCCTCCCTCGTGCCGCTCGGCTGCTCCAGCGTCCTTGTCCTTCCTCCGGCGCGCCGAGGGCCCGTGTCACCTTTTGTTTACAGCATCCACCACACGCGGGGCCCGCAAAACCGCCGCACCGAACAAAGCGACGCCGAGGGCGCGAGCTGCTTGGCGCGAGGGGAACCGACGCACACTCTGGGGGAGGAGACGCGGCCAGCGAGACCGACGCGCAGCGCGACCGAGCAGCGACTGGCTGAGCGCGCGCGCGCGGCTCCTGAGAACCGGTCGCAGGTCGCCCCTGCCGCAGCGCCGCCGCGGAGGGGACGCGAACGTCGCGCTGGGCGAGCGGCCAAGGCCGCACGTCGGCCTGTTACCTGCCAAGCTGCGGGAGGCTACGAGGTTGATACTGCAGGGATCTGTAGGGCAGCTGCTTGGGGGTGTGGGACGTTGTACGAAGCTCGGAGCTTTTCATCAGCTCTGCGTTTTGGTGTACTGTTAAAAATTAATACTGCTAGGCAAATTATTCCACGATTTACTCTGTGCGTCGACTGTCTTGATGAGTTTACATTTTATTTTTCGAAATGTTCGTTGTTGTGGCAACAAGTTTTTCGTTCGGACAAAAGTAGATTGAAATTTTTACTACCACTTGAAGAGTATAAACCCATTTTCACGTAGTAAAACAAATCACTTTTTTGGTACATTACATAAAATCATTTATTTCATTCAAAGCTGCTAGCTGTTTTAAGTTGCATGTCTTTGAATTGAAGTTCGGGCCTGCGTCATCAATCGATTGGCAATAATTGACAAATTTAAATTTTTCGCCATGCGGCAAGAAACAAATAAACTTAGAAGAAAAATCATGACACGATAATTATCAAAATTATCCATTTAACAAGAATAAATGCTAAAGACTAGATTATAACTCAAATTCATTGGGTTATTCGTAGATCCTAGTTGTAAATTCCGTGCAGTAAGAGATTTTGAAGGATCCACTGTCTGTGCTGAGCAACATTTGCGTAAACTGCAGGCGTGGTATCGCCGCATCCAATTCCCCAAGATATTATTCCAGCCTAAAACGGCGTTGTCATACGATAATTAATACGGTCCAAGGCGCAGAATTTAATAAACTCACTGCGGATCTTTTCTTACCTGGACGAACCTTCCAGTATTCCCGTCTTGACAGACCAATGGACCACCTCCGTCTTTGTAGCAAGTGTCCTTTTTAGCCACTCCGCCGGCACATATGAAACTAGAATGCAGTGCAAAAGTCGGTCCCAGCCTCGTCGCTCGTAGACTGGTTTGGCAGTTCGCGTGCTCGACAATCGGCAAATCCACTTTGCGCAAAATACTTTGATACTGGCCGCTCGTTCCTGCACGGGTGAGAATTTTCATTAACACGTAATCCAATAGGAAACAAGCCTCTCTAATTTAAAATCTCCCTAATCGAGGTCACCCACCGAAAGCATTGCGCCCCCAGCCGGACGCGTAGCAGATCGTCCCGGCAGCGAAAGTCTGACCTTCCGTAGGCAGGCACACCGGTCTCACGTTAAGGGCGTACGTCACCGGTCTCGTCAGGACGACGACGGCCACGTCGTTGTACAATGCGCCGCTGTTGAACTGCGGATGGACAAGGATGCTCTGCACGGACGCCTCCTGGAAGGGCAGAGGCTCGTTGGCGCTCTGAGTGTTCCACTCGCCCAGTCGAGCCACCAGTGTTCCGGGATCGCAGCTGAGCAACGCATGTTTTTATAACGACTGTGATACGCTTTTAATTTTTCTTTTACTTGCCCGTCATTGTACGGTATTGTTCACTCTCTGCTCTATAATATTGTGCGCGCGTGAATTTCGTAAAATTATTTACCGCAAGCTTTTACACTCACTTAGAAACGCAATGCGCAGCCGTTAAAACCGCTCTGGTGGTAATTAAGGAGCCTCCGCATTGGACAACGTCATTGGTTCCAGGTCTCCGAATCAAAAGAAGAGCCATCCATGGAAATTCCGCAAAGTAAGCTGTCGACGACTGCGGGGCTAGAAAAATTAAAATTTAGGCTCACTCAACAAAGCTAAATAAAAACTTGAACTTGTTAATTTGACTTTGGAAGCCAAATGCTCTATTCACATTTGAAATAATAGCTCTCTAAAAGTGACACTAGAAAGGGCCAGAATTTGAATTACGAGAACGAAAATAACAAAGCGACCCACAAGAATCAGCGTAAGTCGTGTCTTGAAGGCCGCAAACAGCCTGCGCACTGGCCGTCGCAGCTGGATCGAGAAAAACCGGGCTCTGCGCCGCGCCGGCGGCGAGGAGAACGTCGGTCTTCTGCCGAGTCTGCAGCCTGCAGCAGACCAGGGTGGCGCTCGCGCAGGGCCCGAACCTCGGATCTATGGCCCCGACGCCGTCGTAGGTCACGGCGTTTCCCTCGGCGCAGGCGGTCGTCGGCACGCAGGTGCAGGCGTCGGCCGTTCCTGTTCAATTCGAGCGGTCGTTAGTCCTCGCTTTTTCCAGCGCCGAGTGCTGAAAAAGCTTTTCGGCAAGCTCGAGTTCGCATACCGGGATTCTTAATGTCGCCGCCAGTCGTTAGCTGTCTGTTGGGCGTGATGGGATTGGCTTGAGCAGCGCCGCCGCTCGATAACCTGCAGCACATCGAGTTGGCACTGCAGGTGCCCGCCGGCTGGCCTTGGCGTCCCAGGATCAGTCTGGGATCGATGTTCGCGATTCCAGCCATGGAAATGAAGCCGGAGCTGCACAGAGCCGCCAGCAGGCAAATGCAGCTCTGGTTCAGCACGATGGGCGGCAGCTGGGTTGTCGGAGCTGGGGTCGTCGCTATCGTGGGCAGCACGAATACCGGAAAGGTCACGGCGGGCCTTGCAGTCGTAGGTGCGATCGTCGATCCTGTAAAATCAATCGTTGCGTTGCCGCGATATAATTTCGATTGCCGATAAGCTGCGGAGTATTTGAAATTAAATGTTTACGAAGGGTCGGCAGTTGATGGATGAACTTTGTTGGGATACCAGCGGGAAATTGTTTTTTTCTTAACGAAACGTTTGTTTTCTGGATAATATTTAAGTTTGCGGTGATTATATAATACTGTCAAGCCAAAAGTTCTATAATTTTTTCAACTTTTGACTGTAAAAATATGAGAATTCACGGAGAAAGAAGACTTTACGTAAGTTAATAATATTCATCAGTAATTAGAGATCTGTTTTTGAATCGAGGTGAAAATTACTGTACTTCATACTAAAATCAAGTCGCCCGATAGTGCCGCGAAGACGAGTTTGAGAAGCAGACGATGCGGCGCCCGTTCCACTATTATTTCTTATTATTTCTCATTATATTCATTTCATTATAAAGAAAATAATGCTTATCAATATTGTTAACATAACATCAATATTGTTAACATAACAGTAGAACATTACAGAAATAATACAAAATATGAATAAATGTTAATGAATAGTTAGATCAATATGGAAGTAAACATCACAAAAATTGCATTCATTTTGAAAGTAAAAATGTAGGTAAAATCAATAACTTTATACATCATTTATATATTATATTTTGCACCCTGTAAATACTTTTTATAAGTATTTAAAGTATTTAGTATAATAATTAAGATACTAGGATATAAAACTAACAATTTATTTGTCCACCTTGTAACGGTCAGCGCTGTTGATGAGTGCGAAGGACCATCTGTATGCTAGGTACTCTCGGTACAAGTGAGAGCGGGGCGTGCTAAGCCAGGCGACCCGGAGCTCGCAAACTCAGAGGCGACGCTCGATCGGCCCGGTTGCAAAGGACTTATAAAAAACAATAAAACCGGGTGCAAAAACCTAATAGGATATGAAGTTTTATGCGGTTTCTGCGCCCTTTTTATGGGATTTTATAGGACGTTTGCAACCGGGGGCCTATTCGATTCGAATCGCCGGGGTCTCTCCCCGAGCCTCGTGCGAGCTCCAGCCGGTCCCTGCGGGGGTAAGCGTAATGTGCACAGGTTAAGCGCGTAGCGATGTAGGCTCGGATTCAAGGACATGTCATTTTTGTTGTAAAGTTTCGGCGCCGGACGATACCCGTGTAAAAAAAGTATACTTAGGCTATGCATAATCGGCTGTGCACAATGTAGTCCCAGGATTGGACATTCATAGTCTAAGCATAATTTATACACAGTCTGTGCGTACTAACGTAAAACTATATAGTCATCACATTTCCAAGTAAAAATAATTTATTTAAGTTTTATAAAGAAATAAAATTGTGCAAAGGTTTTATATAAAAGTGCAGAAAATATGAGCTTCTCTAATAGTCATCGATTGCTAATTTTGCCGTGAGATGTGAAAAAGTTAAGATGCGCCACCAAGTGGAATTAATTTGGTTTTTCGCGACTGGCGCTTGGTGGCGTATCCTAACCTTTTACATCTCTCATGACAAAATTATTAACCGATGACTATTAGAGAAGCTTATATTTACTTCGATTATTACATTTCTTTTTTGCGGCGGCGCGAAACGCAACAACGCCACGTTTAACTAGGAATGCCGCCCAAATAAGCGGCTATTTATTATTCGAGATATTTAATTTATTATAATTAATCTATGCATAAATTATATATAGACTGTGTATAGACTATGTATAAATTATATTTAGACTATGAATGTCCAATCCTGGGCCTACATTCTGCATAGTTGATTATGACTAATTTGTCTGCTAAACTATATTAGTCTCTGATTTATCACAACCTTTTGACAAAATGAAACGGGCCAGGAAAGTTACGTAGTAAGTATCATGAGACTTATTTGTAGTTGATCAATATATTACTTAAGTCTACACAATTTCTTTCGTAAAAATTAGTTTGTTAGGAATATAACAAATAATTGTAAATGTAGTGTAAAATAGTTAAGTGAAGCATGCGATTGACATGCATGATAGTGTGGAACAGGACATTTTGGATATAGTTGTAATTTTGATTATTAAAATATTTATGAATTGAAAACTTGACTGTTTTACTTTGATTTCATTACTTTTTTAATCTGTGATTTCGTTGTGAGGTTATTTATCTACTAACATATTTTAGATATATTTTGCAGTTGCTGTTGTTGAAATATTTATATATTTAACCTATATTTACTATGTGATTGACATCATTGGTAATGCGGAATACATTAAACTCGCCTAACCTTTTACTTTGGTTCAAAGTTTGTTACACGTTCATAACCATGTTCCAGTACATTTAGCAATTTTTGCTAAAATGCTTTTTCCTGAGTACAACAATAATATTAAACGTTAAAAAATAAAACACTTCAATGCACAAGTTGCAGCGAACCAAAATTTTAACTGGCTATCAGCTAAGACTCAAGAGCAGCGTCAGTGAACTGGCAATGCAGCCTAAACAAATTCTTCGGCTATCGTCCAATGAGTTTTTCGTTACTATCCGGCTACCGAGTTGCTGTAATACAACGTAGCCTGATTAGAGCGGAAAAAACATCTTGAATTACCTTCTGGAACGATTCAGACTGCATTCGCGAGTTCCTCGGGCTCTTATCTCAGAATTTAATACTAATCAGCCTTTTTATAAACGCAAGTGCGCAAGAGACGTCAGTGAGCACCGAAAGGTAGTATTCGGGCAGACGGGAGGCTTCAACTGAGGAGAGAATTTCACTCATACTGATTTAATAGCTCGGTTACCTCGACCCTCGAACGAGAGTCAAGGGAGTTGGGACAATGCAGCTTTTGTCGCGTTATAGGCCAGCTCAGATTTTTTTTTTTCGACCGATATCGAGATAAACTCCAAGGACTTGTTAAATAACATCGGGCGTTTTTTTAAATTGACTGAATTAAAATAAGTAAACGCGAAATCGCGCTCGATAACAATCGGTCTGCCTAATATCAATAATAATAGAATTATTCGTCAGAAATTAATAGAACTACCTTCATTATATACTAATTTTCTCCCCCAAATTATTAACATATTGAAAATAACAGAAAACGAGCAAAATGCACCAGAGAAAAATTGAGAAACGAGCGGCGATCGAGTGAAACGCCAGCTTCTTCCCTCACCTTGCGCGGCGCTGCAGCAGACGTAGGCCCCGACGCAGGTGCTGGCGGGCTGCTGCCGGGGGTCGATGAGGCCCGCGCCGGGAGTCCCGGCGGTCATCATGCCGCCGCCGAGGGCGCCGGCGATGGCGCACTGAAAGATCGGAATGCAGATGCAGTACTGCAGCGGCCGGCTGCTGACCGTCGTGGGGAGCGTCATCGGCGCCGCCGTGGTCCTCATCGTCGTCGTGGTGGGCAGCGTCGCGAGCGTCGTGGGCCTTGGCGTCGTCGTCGTCGTCGTCGTCGTGGTTGTTGTTGTCGGTAGCGTTGCGTGCGTTGTCGGCAGCGTCGCGAGCGTCGTCGGCGGTCGTGTCGTTGGCGGCTGCGTCGTCGGAATGGTGACGTGCATAGTCGGAGGCGGAGCTGCTGTGTTTGGTGCAGTTGGTAAGACCGTACGTGGGAAGCAGCACACTTCCAGGTCCCCGGTGCACTGCCGCTGGCTTTAAGAGATCGGAAGATTTTTGTGAAAATTTCATTCCGTTGCGTTTGAATGGTTCATTTTGTTTAATTCAACTAGAAGCAAAGTTTGCAATATATCTTTGAACTCGGCTTTGACATTTTCCAAAAATCTTCTTTTACAAACGCCGTAATTTCCTAATCTCAAAGTAGCACGCGTCGACTATGCAATTTAATAAGCCGGCGCTCTCCAGTATTTTCGAATACTCACCGCACATCGATAACCCCAGCTCCGTCCGTGATAATCGTCCCACTGGCGCTGCACAGGTAGAAGGGCACGCAAATGCAGCCTCGGAAAGGGAAGGCGGTCGTCGTCCACTGCCTGTCCAGCTGCTGCAGCTTCTGCAGCTTCTTCTTCAGCAGCGTCAGCAGGAAGAGCGTCCTTCCCACGGGCACCTCCTGAGCATCGTCGACCGCGGCTGCCAGCCCCGACTCGTCCTCCGCCCTCAGCTCGGTGTCGCTGTCGTCCATGACGGCGACGACGCCGCGGAGCAGCGCCCACAGAACGATCCACCGCGGCCAGCGCATCTCGAAGCTCTGCTCTGCTCTCCGCGCGGACGGCCGAGGTCCGGCCGCCGGGAAAATCCCGGCGTTGCGCCAGGCCCGATTTTGTCACCCCGGCTTCGGTGAATGGGGCCGATGCTCGCGCAGGTGTGAAGCCGCTTTTAGCGCGACTCGCGGCGCGTGACGCTGCCGCGGTTGAATCATACCGAGTTACCGCTCTTTAGGTTTGATTTCCGCGGGTTACTGTATGGGTCAGCTTAGAATTATGATGGGTTATCATTCTTTTCAGGTACTTCCTTTTTTTTTTTTTTTTGCTTTTGAAAGGGTCAATATTTGGGTCTAGATGTGAATTAGTATTACGAAATACTTTCATTTTTTTTTTTTTTTTATACAGTGGTTTCAAAAGAAGCAATGTTCGCTGTAGAAGATTTTTCACACAAAAGCAACTGATTTTATTGGGTGTTATAACGTGTCCGAAGAAATTTTTAATAATGCGCTTGTTCAATACGCTTTTTCTATAATTTGACATTAAAAATTTATGTCAATTAATTTTGAAGGAGAGTTAAAGTAAAGTGACCGATATCGAACTTATGGAGATACATTATTACTTTTTTATTCAAAACTTTCATTTTATAATTTTTCTGTAGTATATAAGCTTTCGGAATAAAATGCAACATCCAATGCACTTGCTCTCTATTAATACATTTCTTGAATCATAAATGAACGATTCTTTGAATTTTATTCAGTATTATCAAATGCCAATAAGAAGGACAAACTTTCATAGACTTGTGGAAAATCCAAAGTTATATAACCTACTTAAGCCATGACTAATCAGTAGTGTGAGAAAAATTATGCAATATTTCAAAGAAATTACTTACTTTTATATCTTTAAAAGATTAAACGTTGATTAATATACAAATATTTTCTGTATATGTTCAAAATAAATAAATTAAAACGGTAGAGATTCCATGACATTTTAAACTGTTGATATGACTAGACGTTTATTTGCGTTCTCTCTTAATTTGAAAAAATGAAAATTTCACTATTCTGCCTAGTGAAGTATCTTTTCACTGTTGGAATAGTGATTATTTCACTGTTCCCAATAGTTAAATTATTTTAACTGTAAAAACAGTGAATATTAAATTTAAAAAAAGTGAATTTCGTTCACTAATTAAAATTGTAAGCTAGATTCGCTATTTGAATAGTGAATTAAGACGTCTGCGCAGACGTATTGATGAACACAGTGGCGTATCATCAGTTTGGCAGACAAGTAGAAGACAAATCATCTAAACTAGTAGTTACTGTGTACAATTGCAAAGCTTTGCCGGTTCTATTCGTGAAATCTGCTGGTAACGTATTAATATAAGAATCTCGTCATTGCTCTTTATCGATACAGAAAGGTAAGTTCAGTGATTGTGTTTTCATTAACGTCAGTGATTTTAATGGATCATTGGTAAATATAATTGTATATTTTATTATCTATCTCATTTCAATTTATACACGGAGAGAATTTTCGCTAAAAAATTACCCCCTAAAACAGGCTAATCGCAGGACAATGCGATTTTCTGGA
>JAWWEM010041882.1:0-13475 GCA_035582935.1 Ormyrus thymus
GATAAAGTATAGAATCAAAAACTCAAATAAAAAAAAATTGATTTTTTGAAATTTTTTCGGTATAGAACCCCCTTAATTTGTTATTGTAAAATTAATACTTATTAAAAAAAAAAGCTCCGTTAGTTACGTCGATTTTTTGGTTTCAGATGATTCTGTTGCGAGGATTCTCTCTCCGGAAATTCACTGTCACTCGCTCAATTTTTAATATTTTGCAATGAAAATGTAGGAAAATATTTTTCAAATGATGCATAATTATGAGGAAATTGACACTAATAAAATAAATAAAATAAATTAACACTATCTATATAGAAAACAAATTCTTAAAAACATACCTTTTTTCATCGAATTAACCATAAACCCCCCTTAAATATTAGTTCAGTTAACTCCTAACTATTTTGTTTACTTATATTATTAAACTTTTTCTCTCGTAGTTTTTATATGTACGTTTGAATTTAAAATTATACTTTATGAAACATTTGAGTTATTTAATTTTTTGTTGTAGCTGCAACCATTACAAGAGTAAGGATTACTTATGTTGATCATCTAGAAATTATAATTTATATTACCAGCTCCCTATTGAAAATATCACCTGAAGTTTACTACCCAACTTCCGTTGGGTTCCAATGAAAATCCAATGAAATCCATAAAATTTTTTTAATAGAGCTATAATTTCGTGAATATTTGTAATTTTGTTCTGAAATTTTGTCAGATTAATCTCAACAGAAATTCACTATCTTAAAAATATACTGCAATAATCTTATAAAAAATAATGAAAATTAAGAAAAATTTTAAACTTTGTCCCAAAAAATGGATAAAGAATTGGAAAGTTATAGCATGAGGCACGTACAGACATATAGATATTTTTACAAAATAGCACATTTTGACTATCAAGGACTTGAAACATGTTTTTTTGAACACTTTGATATTCACTATTACAAAAGTTACACCGTTCTCTGAGGAAACAAAACGAAGAAATCAAAAAGAAAAGTTTTGCATAGATTATAATCTGAGCGGTTCTGATTTTTACATGAAAGGAAGAAAGAGATACAAAAGAGAGATATCGAAAACATAAAAAAAATCTAATAATAAGTTAATAGAATAAAACCGTGTTATCGAGCCATGTACTTCTTGCTATAACAATTGATTTCTAGAAGAACGTATTTTCATCGTAGTGAATCTTCAAATAATTTAAGCTCAAGTACATGAGACGATTTAATAATATTTAGACTCAATTGATACTCAATTGTTACCTTTTTTTGATTTTCTATTTCTCGCATCCGATCAATGGACAGTTGTTTTACGAAAAATTCGGCGCTGTTGTAAGTGAGAGGACAAAGTATTCCAATACTGTAAAAAAGAATTTAAAATTATTATTTTGATATTCTAATACAATTTTAGTAGATTAAAAGAATTAATAAAAGTTATATTTATATAAATATATTTTAAAGCCAGTAATATATTCAATAACCTTCCATTAGAGCCCTTATACGTTTAAGGATACAGTACAGACAAAAAAAAATTCTGTATTTAATAATGTACATTTATAGAAGTTTAACTATGTTTTAGTTACATAAAAATAGAGAACGAAAAAAATTTTCAATCTGTTTAAATCAAATTTAAAAGGTATTAAAATGTCTCTTACAGGACAAAATTTGAGATTCACCATAAACCTGAAACTTTTCAATTCGCAGGGCCAAGACCTACAACTTTACACAGGCTTTTATTTGTATACTCGAAAATGTAAGTGAAAGACCTTTTCGAGTCAGCGAACAACATATTTTTATCAATATAATTATCAATAAAAAACTAAAGAATTATTCGAAGGAGAATAGCCTATGCAACTTTTTTTATAAACATAATACCCAACCGTTGTGCACAGTTTTAGCTGGATCCGATGAAAATTGCCCCCTATGGAACAATTGAAAGATTGAAAAAGTTGATTTTGAGAAAAACAACCTTAAAGTTTCTCACAAAAATAATTTCATAGCTTTATTAGTAGAGCAGTTCAAAATTCTCCAGCACCGTACAAAACTTCTTCCTGCTTTTTTAATGAAGTTTCTGATGACTGCTATTTTTTTTAATTTGGTGCACTTATCAAGACTAAGAGATTCGTTTTCAACTAATTTCTGATTTGACTACTTCCATGGCACTTGAAGATTAAGGAATTGTATCTCATTTTTCTCATTCTTCTCATTCTTCTTGATTTTTTCCTTCATTGATTACAACATACTAACAAGGAGAACACATGACATTCGGGTCATAGATTCCCCTGAAACTCACAGACACTCATCGCTGGCACATATAGAGATGATATGTGCAGACACAGGGTCTAACGCTGTCTTGATCCTAAGATATGTCCTCTTTGTCCAGGTTCTCGACTGATCATGAATTTGAATCTCGTTACAGTCAAATTCCATTTCTGGACCTCTAAAGTGCCTCCACTACCTAGATAATATTAAAATATATTATAATTAACACGCACATACTTTATAAGGTCAAAATTTAAAAATGTGTTAGAATATTGTTAATTAATAAGTGTTCAAAATTGGCATATTGTTTAAATGAAAAATTTATCACTGTTATACACTGTTATAATTGCATAAGAAAAATTTTATGATAAGTTATTACAATTAGTTTTAAGTTAATTCTAAGATAGATATAAGTTTTACGCCAGACCTATGCACAGGTATTGTAATACCTCTATAGGAGTTACCTCTTTGGTCTATGAAAATAGACTACAAATGTGGTAATTGTAACGCTGGTTTCAAATAAATAAATAAATAAATATTGGCCGCAGAGCACAAGGAAGAAATGAATTCTACAAACACTTAATTATTTTAATTATATATGTTTATTAGTTAATTAAGAGGACCCGTCTAACACCTTTCCAACCACATCTAATTATTAGAAATAGAACCCATAATTAGTAGTTGAGAGTACTATATAAACGAAATACTTCCTGTCTCTGAGAAGGAGCTTTATGCACTGACTGAGAGGGGAGAGACGATCGCGCTCGATCGTCACGCCGAAGCTTCTTAATTAGGAGAGAAGCGTAGAGAGGGCAGCGCCTGTGCCCTTATTCCTAACACTCCCTCTCACAGGGTCTGCCCATCGCAGCTTTAACTTCTTTCTTCTCTTATCTAATGCTTAGGATCTGAAAAGATAAACAGATGATTTAAATGCAATCACTTAAAATGAATGCAGATTATTTTCGTATCTATTTCAAAAGGTAAAGGTTTTGTAAATATGTCTGCAAGTTGATCTTTCGATGAAATCCATGAGATGTTAATAAGATTTCTGGCCTCGCACTCTCTAATATAATGTTCTTTAGTCGAGATAACATGTCTACGTTTGTTGCTGCAGCTGACTTTTGCTCTCTGGATTGCTGTATTATTATCGCACCACATGGACATCGTCAGAAAACTTTTCTAATATCAAGTGTAACGAGTTATGTAAGGACACTAACTCTTGACATACTTCACTTATCGATACGTATTCAGCCTGACACGTCAATGGAGAAACATATCGTAGCCTATGAGTTTTTCCAGGCTACGAGATCCTCGAATAATCCTATGATATATCCACTTGTGAGTACTCCTTTGGCATGTGCAAAGCTAGCATCTGAAAACCCTTCGAAATTTTCTGTCTTCCTCTCGAATTTACTAAATGCATTATATCTAGTCTAACAGTGTTTGCCAGATATAGTAATGAGCCTACTGCCTCTCTGTATGGAAAATTTTCAATAGATAGATTTTCATCTCGTCTTCAATTATTTTCTTCTCTTGTTAGTCTCTCTCCACTTGATTAGATGTCATCGTTTTATTTGTATTATCTCTCTTTATTTTATTATGAGTTTATTCGCTCTAAGCATGTAATTTACGTACAGAAGCAGAATAAGTGGTTTATCATCTTCTCTCCAAGTAAATAGACATGATTCACAGTTATAATCTGTTGGTCCTGCTTTTTTGCTGCCTCGGTAAAACGCTTGTTCCATTGGTTAGATTAGTTTTTCAAGCAGTACGCTTTTGAATTTACAAACTTTTTCCCTTCGAATTTTATCAAATGCATAGATACCGTCGGGACTCTTCAAGTATTTTCTCGTCAATTTTTCAATACGGCATGTCGTTTTTCACTTCTAGTTGTTGTAACTCGAGATCGTATTTAATTGTGACTGCCAAGTCGACCCTTGTCATCTACATTCGTGACACTTTTAACTTCATGTTGCCATCTGCGTCAATTTCTTTTTTCAAAATCCATCTCAAATCAAAACTTTAATCTTGCATCGATTCATTGAATAGGACAGTTTATTACCTCCTTTCCGTATCGTATCAAGAGTATCTCATCCAGACTTATCATGTAAATTCTCTCCATTCAGTACAGCTGATTTCACATCCAATAAGCTCGCTTCTTGAATTTGTTTTCCCTTCATTATCTTGCTTCCTTTTGATAACTAATTGATAATATTGGGTTTCTGTCCACTCTTCAAAACTGGTCTATTAACAATTTCTAACACTTCATTCTCATCCAGCGATCTCAATTTCTCGCCAATTTCTTCTCTCCATTCTGTTTTCTGGCACGAGGACATAGCTTCCTTAAGCTGTTGGATCGCCGTTTTTGTGAGCTATAAAAACCTGCAACTTCATTGCCTGGGTCTTCATTTATTCAATTCTCCCTCTGTTCCAGTTGTAGTCGATTACTCTTCTAAGTGTTTTTCTAGAAAACAAATCTAGCTGTACCTCTCCATGAAGACATGTTTCTCGTCAAAGTGAACATCTTGACTCTCATAATATTAGTCCTCCTCGGTTTTGAGAATATATCCAATTCCTCGATATCCACTTTACTTTAGGCTATACAGCCAAAACGTTTCAATTGTCTAGAATTGAAGTTCAATCCAAGATTGAGTTTGGGCAAAGGCGCTTTTCTCCTGGAAATTTGTGTTACTATTCAAAGCTCGATCACTCTTCTAAACTCGAATTGTTTGATCAAAGCACTCCGCCTACAGTCCTGTCCTTCAACAGTGCCATCGAAATCTAAAAGCTTGGATCCGGCGTCAAGATCCATGGACAGAATCCGCTCTGTCACCTGACGAGTCTAACGTTTCTCCTCTCCTGGGGACGCCTGTCGCAGTGCAACCTGTGTTAAGCGAAACATTTTCCGTTTCCAATTTGAGTTCCCAAAAGGGATGTTTATTCATTCCTCCTATATGTATTTGCTCAAATCCAGATCTACAGATTTTCTCATCGAGTTTTTCCGTCAATATTTTAGTGTAGATTCTATTTTCGAAGTCAATTTCTTTCACGCCCAAAGTTGTCACTTCAGCTTTCCTCGCTCCCTCTGATCGAATATTAGCAGAGTTATGTTGATTTGTGGATTTTTGTCATATCTCGTTTATGAATCTCCGTTTTCCGCAAACACTCTAGAAACTCTTTTATCGTTATTCTTCGACTATTGAAGTTTCCTTACTTGTTAGCTTCTCGTTTAAAATCAACAACCTTTCATTGTTATACAGGCACGGCTGTGAAGAATTGCCGTCATCCTGCAGCAACTCATAGCTGGTTTGTTGCATGCAGGCGCACTACGACCCATCTCTCTACAATAATAACTACGGTCTCTCAAAGCAGGAGTCATCGTAATTTTCTTTCCTCATCCAATCTCAAATTCTTGCTTTAGAACTTCTGTTGACTCAATCTATATGATATAACTTTTCATCTGTTTATAAGCGAAGTCGAGACCGTTAATTTTGGTCTTATTAATAAAGTTTGTCTCTTAGCTGAGGCAAACTTGCCATAATTGTATTAACGAATACTCTATGAAATTTCTAATCTCACTATTTGTCATTTCAAAAGCGCCCGGGATGTTGTGCATTCTAATTAATCCTTCGAACCTATTCCAAAATTGTGAAGCTTTTTCTTTATACGGAAAATATTTAATCGAATAAATTTGTCAAAAATCTTGGCGAAGTGAGCAAGATTCGCAATAGGCCGGGTATCCGAGGGGGATAAAGGCTTACGTATTTTGTTAAGGGGTATAACTAAAGACTGCTTCCAAATATGGGGATACACACTGGTAGATAGAGAAGAGTTGTAGACGTCAGTCATGTAATTGGCTACAAGAGGAAGCACATCCTTAAAATAACTAATAGATAAATTGTCTATGCTACGACTTGCACTTGGTAGAGGCTGCGAGAGATGCCTGCAACACTTGCACATAGCCCAATAGCTTCACGTCGAAAATAGGAGCTCCAAGGTTCAGAGGGATACTCAATCTCGTGGTCAGATCTTGGCTCAAACATAACGGGTGCGCAGACGCAACTGTTGCGTAGTGTTGATTGAGTTCAGTGGCCGAAAAGGAGATTAAGGCAGACGTAGAGCGATCACCGACAATTCCAAACTTGGATAGAATAGACCACTTCTTTGACGTGTCAGTAGTTGAGCAGATCTTGCTAGTTATAAACGCTTCTCGAGCTGAAGTGATGTCGCGCTTAAGCTGCTTGCGGATTGAGCGGTATTGGGCTAAAAGAACCTGGCTCTTGGATTACTTCGCTCTAACGTAAAGGCGATCACGCTGCTTAAAACGTTCACGAAGTTGGTGGTCAAACCAAGGGGCAAGAGGTCGGCGTATGCAAATCTCGGTAAACGGCGCATGGTGATCCAAGAGGTCAGTAGTAACGCTCACAAATGTCAAGAGCATAGCGTTAACTTCGAGATTTAAGTGATCTGAAAAGCTAGCAGACGATAACAGGCTACGTAAATCACTAGAAAATTTTACTGGTGAAAAATTCTTAAAGCCTCTCCATCCAACTTGACGTGCGACTGACATGTTGTATTTGGCTGCATAGTCAATAATTAGATACAAATAAATGGAGCAGGAGATTGCTCGGAAGATAGCACGCAGTCAAGCGAGTCGGTCATTACTAAATCGAGCTATGAATCCGAATGTGATGTATGGTGTGTAGCTGCGAAGGGTACCAATTGAAGGCCATGGTCATGGATTAGTGACTTCAAATGCTGGCTATAATAAGAGTCACTTTGAAGATCAGAAGTAAAATGGCTAAGTATAATAACACTGGTGTAACGAATAGAAAACTCATGTAGTGTCTGAAAAAAATCAGTAAGTAAATGGCCTTGAGGCCGACGATAAACAGATGCAAGTAAATAATGTTTGTTCCCGTTTACAGTGCAATCCACAATAATAAATTCTGTTTCGTTAATGCTTTTTAAAGTTGATTTATGCAAAACCTTGAATTAGATATCTCTATGAAAGTAGATAAGAATTCTACCACCTTGAACAAAAGCTCTGCGAGCATTCTTAACTTGCGGGACGAGTGAACGATCATTTCTTGCGACGTTGCGATTGTCAATTAGAATACCATTATCAGCTAAGTCAGGAGTGAGCCATGATGGCACAGAGATAACACATCGATGTCTTTATTGGACACAAAATCACTGACTTGTGCACAATGGTCTTGTAGTGAATTCGCATTTATTTGAGCTATACGAATTGAGTGGCGTGTTTTCGCAGCATCAAGATTATACGGCTCCTCTTGATATCATATGATAATATTCAGATCACTCTGAGTGGTTATAGGGATAATAGCTGAGTTATCCGACTTTCGTACAAACACGGATCCATTGAGGGTCCATACATATTTAAAGCCCATCGAGTCACATTTTTGCTTGGCGGCTGAACGAAACTTATATACGAGAGGGGGTAACATCTCAAATAACGAAATGCTGTTCGACCAAATCACTATATTTAATGGGTCCATGACGTTTCTTAGTCTGCAGAACATGTTGTTAGATTGCGTTGGACTTGAACTGTATAACGAACGATTTACTAGAGGGCTATGATGCCAACGTCAACGCTGCATTTGACCGATTCAGCGAGGTTGCTGGATTTTCAGTGATCTTGCTCTTAATTTCACGAACGCTTAAAATATCATCACAGAATGATTGCGGCTTGAGGACTTCGATAAGCTTATTTGCCAGCTAGATATGTGGAGTGCGATTGATGGACGGAATGCCATTAACCTTGATCTCCGTTGTGGGAGCCCTTCCGATCGGAGTTCCTTAAGTTGGTTGATTTAATTTGCAGAATTAGACATCGAAGCCTCAACTGTTGCAAGTCGACTATCATGGTTATCCATTCTGCTGTCAAGGTTAGCCTGAATCCAGCTTAGCCTGAAAGAGAGTCAGCTGCTCCTGAGTAGAATTGACCGTGGCTTCAATTTCAAATAACATGCGCAAGACCAAGGCATTTTGCTCGGGCAATGTTAGAGCGCTATTATCAGATGGTACAGTGCTGACAGAGTTAGAAATGTTAGATGCCATCGTATCTGATGCTTCCAAATCTAAATGTAAAGTAGATGGGGGTGGCATGCTATCCAAAGACGAGACAGACCACGAATGATCCAAGACAATACCTCTTGCAGAGTCAATAGGCGATGCAAGACTTTCATTTATATTCAAATTTTTAATTAACATGACAGTGGCATTAATTTTTAAATCTAATTTACAAGGTGGTATCGTCACTTCGATCAACATCTTTATGAGTGGCTTAGTCTGCACTATAATAAGTTTTCCATCACCATTTAATAACTTTAAAATTTTGTTATTTAATAATTTTATATCTTTATTATGAGGTATAAAGAACGCGGTTATGATCTTCTTTTTCTCATTACTATTCTTATAAACTGCAAAACCAACATGGTTTATTTTACAATTATTAGGTATTAAAAAAGGATTTATTCTACCTTCTCCGATTTCTAATAAGAGTTTAGAAAAATTATTATTTTGAGATCGAATATTTTGTTTTAATTTAAAAATTTTGAATAAAGGCCACAATTCAGAATATTTAATAGTGTCTTCTATTATTGTTGTTCTAAACCCGTTTTTTACTACGGGAGTATTTGTCGAAAATTTCTTCCTAGAATAATTAATTTTCGTCGAGGGGCCGTATAGGTGTTATACACTTTTTATACATAGAACACCTTGAATATAATTTAAATAATAGTCTACGAACCTTCTTATTGTATAAGTGATCAATCAATCAACAAACTAATAAAATCAAGAAATTATTTTATTGTTATGTTCTCCTTTGAAGCGCCACATTCGGTACGTCCCTGATGCATTGACGCCACATTGATTTTCTAGTCCGCTCGGAAACTATTTTTTTTCCTACAACTACCATAACTTTTTTTTAATAACTTTATTTAAAATAATAGAAATCGATAAATTTACAATGTAAAAAACTTTTTTAATCTTTGTAATAAATTATCGCAATTTTTTTGTGAATTTTTATATGAAATTTTGAGTGCGCGGTGTTAGTACTAACTGACGACCATTTATTGCGCATGCCTAAACGAGTCTCCAAATTCGGCATAATAATATTGTTGTTCTTTGATCTTAATTTACTCCTTAATTTGAACGTTTATACATAATTTTTTTTGCGTTGCGAAATCTTTATATAAAAATGTATATTTTTCAATTTTTCTCATAAAAAGATACTATTTTAAACGTTAGTAATTTATAGAAATGTCCCAAATCACGTGTTAATAAATCTCCTTTTACACGATTTAAAATTAATTTTAAATTAGTTTTAAAAAAAATCGTTCAAAATCTTTAGGAGAAATTTTATTTAACGTCCAATAGCGTAATTTTTTTTCACGTGTACACATTTGATCCAACTTTTTGGATTAGAGATTTAAACCAAAGAATAGATTCCCATTTAAAATCAAATACAGAATGTGAAAAGTAGCTTAATTCTTTAATAAATATTTAAAATTTGGAATGTACTAATTTAAAGTTAGAGGAAATAAAATAAATGAACTTTTTGATAAAAATTTTTACGCAATTTACATGCAGGGGAGATATTGGGGAGATGCGGAGGAGCTCGGGGGTTCTATGGGGATCATTAGGGAGCAAATTGATTTGCGGGCGAGCTCGGTGGAGATCGTGTGGAGAAGCTGACTAAATTCCTCAAAATAACCTAAAATTATCCTTATTCTGAGGACATCTCTTTTGCGGGGGAGAATGCAGGTGAGCTCGGGTGGTTTCGGAGGAGTACGCGGGTGCTACACAAAGATTTTTCAAACAACTATATAATATAGGAAGATATAGATATATATCTTTCTACATTATATAGTTGTAAGCCCTATGCTTGTCGCTCCCTTTGCTCCCTCTCCTTCAACCCTCCGGCCCCCCTCAAAATAACGTAAAATCTTGCTTCTTTTTACGATATTTTTATAATTATTTTAGTCGCTGAGCTCCCCCCCACCTCCCCTCCCTCCGACTTCTCTCCCCCCCTCTCGTTTCTCTCTCAGCCCCCTCCTTCCCGCCTCCTACCAATCGTAAACTCCACGTAACACCTGCACAACTTTAAATCTTTATCCCCTTTCATTTATAATAAATGAGATTAAAATAATGTAGTTTCTATCTTTTTTACGCCACCTATGAGGTACATAGATGGACGCGTTTTTGTGAAACGGTATCCGCTCCTTCATTAACCTTAAAATTATTTTTGTAAATTCAAAATTGCCTTCGGAGCGCGACCGCGCTCCTTGATTTAGTGAAAGAAGGCCTAATCCACTGTTAAAAAAACTTTGTAAATTTGTATAAATTCAATGTATATTAAAGTGTACTGTAAACATTGATTTTAACAATTATTATAATAGTCTTATTAAGCAGACTTATTTTCAAGCTTTGTTTATGATTATTACGATGTTGTAAATACATTAATTTTATAATAGTCTCATTAAGCAGATTTATATTTATACATGATATAAAAATACTATATCGAAAGGTTGTTTTAACCTACTTTGAAGGTCGCTGATAGCAGACCTGTGTAGAACTACCAACTTACTGTTGTCGTTTCGAAATATACCCGCCCATATAGCAGTATGTCAGGTTGATGCTTGTCACGTTCTAGACGCTGAGAGAATCAGACCCCTTTGTGGAAGGTTGCTGGTAGCAGACCTGTGTGAAAACTACCATTTCTAGAAGGATTTTCACCGTTAAAATCGGGGTCGAAAATCGATCCTGTAAGCGGGGTTCAGCGGAGGGGATCCAGGGGGGATGCGGGGGGTGGGGACTAAATTTGGTCTTACAACTATATATAGAGAGATATATGTAAAAAATGTTCAATATCATTAGGTGGTACAACACTCAAACGTCCTATTGTATGATGTTTTTGAATTGTCACTCTTTTTACCCAACCTAAGACTTATTTTTCAAATTAAAAATGTAATAATGGGGTATATTTACATATTTAATTTTTCTTTCATATTGGTCAAATTTATTTAATTCAAACCAAGCAGTTAAAGTTGCCTTTGTTTTATCTAAAGCTTTTGCAATATTTTTTTCATCAAAAGTAATTCTTTATTGATTTTCAGTGTGAACAGCTAGTCTGATTACTGCATGACTTCTACCACATAAGATAAATTCTTGTATTCGCCATACTGCTTCCATTGGACTTTTATATCTACCATCTATAAACTCAGTAATTTCATCATACACATTAATTTGTTCACTTTCATTATTTAATTTTTTAAATCTACAACAAGCTCTATCTCCACCTTTGTGTATGTAATTAAATATATATTTAATACTTTGAACGGTTGCACAATGTTCAACATTTATATGGCAGTTATATTTTTTTAAAAAACTGTTATAAGGCATAACCATTGAATTATTTACTGGAATAATTTGAAATTGATTATCATTAATATTGTTTTTTCTTTTGTATTCTGGATAACCATCTTTTTGTAATGTTGTAGATTCTCGAAATAGTTTTGGAAAATTTTTTTTACATACAATTTTATTTTATATGTAACATGGAGATTTTTCCATGTGGTCCGTGTTAGATATGTTTAATTACTAATTTTTGTACTGACTCGTCATTAGAAGAAGGTATTTCAGCTGATATATATTTATCAATAGCTTCTGGAGTAAATAATTCATCTTTTTCATGTAAGGTTATAATGGCATGCGCGTGAGGTAAGCCTCTTTTTTGAAATTCTATTGAATAAACGAAAGCTTTAACAGAACCAAAAATATTATATTTAAGTATATCATCCATTAAAAATTTAATTTTTGTATAAAATAGTCTAACTCTAGTATTAGGTATACCATTTGGAGTTGTTCCTACTGGAAATTTCAATAAAACTTGTTTAATTTCTTTCCGTTTTGGGTTACATGTCATTGTTATAAATAAATCAGGTTTACCTGATCATCTTGGTAATATTGTTGCATATACCTCGGACTTCCAATATATGTAGCTGGTGAAATAAAAGTATTACCTAATCTTTTTTTTTTTTCAAAATTTTTAGAAACATTAGATGCACTACCAATTACATGATCTAATATACCTTGATAATTTTCATACAGAGTTGATTTTGATTTTTTCTAAAAAAGTTCATTCGGTTATTTTCTATCATAATGTAAACATGTAAAAATAGTTGTTGTGTAAGTCTACCGCCAAATAACAAAGGACTAAAATGTGGGGCATTAAGTCGGTATGATAATCTATATAAATAATATTGAAGTATAGTAAGATCTTCATTATTTTCTTCATTAAGACTTTTATAGTTAATACTCATACCTAAATCACCAGATAGAAATATTTCTGGAAATATCATAGGATGCACATGATGAGATAGTTTATTTATATATGTATGCGTGATTTGATTTTCAGTAATGTTTTTTGGGTATACGCAAATATCATAATTATCAGGTATTCCAGAGTTTGTTACCATGATTGCCGCGCATTCAGATTTTTTTTTTTATTATAATAGCCTTTCAAGTCTTACAAGAGACTTACCTCGGCAAAACTTTATTGAAATAACTCTTAAGATGCAGAACTTACAAATAATTAAACACTAGATGAATTTTTTACAATCAATAAGAAATTTGACAAAAAGATTCATAATTTTAGATCTTGGAAAAGCCAGTAAATTATCGCAATTCAAAGGAGGCCTTATGTTATGCTTAGCTAAGTTATTAATGAGAGTTATATTCTCTGGTTGACAAAAACTGGGCACTGTAACATCGTGTGGTTAAGGTCTTCTTCATAAATACCACATTCGGCGCATAACGGGCTGTTTATAATGTTGACTTTGAATAGTGAAGCGGCTAGATTGTAGTGGTCAGCCCTACATCTATTAGTAGAAGTTATGTATCTTCGGCTAAAACTAGTATTATGAAATCAGGCTTTATTTGGTGATATATGAAACAAATTGAAATACTTTTTACCTTTTGTAGTGGCCTGTGCCTGACAGAAGTTAAATGTATTAGTGAATGAAGTTTTGCAACATTTATTTAAACTAAGTAATCGTTTAGTAAATGCAATATTTAAATCGATATTTAGTTGGAGTAATGAAATAGTTTTCTAAATTGTACGAAATTAGTTTCTTTGACAAATGCGTTACTTGACGCAATGAAATATGTAGTCCAATAAACTAACGAAATTTTCATTATTGT
>JAWWEM010041893.1:0-13473 GCA_035582935.1 Ormyrus thymus
TTGTTTTTTCTGCAAACTTTTATCCCTTGAAATTTTACCCTGGTAGCTTTATTTATTAACATTCGATGGATCAGAAAAGGTAAAATTCTCTAATGCATTTCCTGTGACAGAACCCTACGGTTTAAAAAAAAACTAAGCATGAGAGAAATTGATGCAAGTAAACAAAAATTAAAAGCGTATTTAATCTTTATATTTTGATGCGATTCATATTAAATTAAAAAAAAACACCTTTAACTTCAAATGAAAGTTTTTTATTCTACGCGAAAATGGAAATGTTTGATTTTAAACTTGCTGCTGCCTTTAGAAACTTGTTTCCTCGAATAATTTCTATTTCCTTTTCCTCAGCTTTTCCAGCACTCCCATCGGAAGCCATTGTTAGTGTATCTTGCTTCTGAATTTAAAGCTAACAGCTTTGTATCTGCCTCATCTAGAGTTGCTGAAGTAAAATTATAATTTATTTGAATACATTTTTTAGAAATAGTTATAAAAATGTATCTTTAAGATAGTCTTATTTGTTCGACTTTTAACAATGACCGTGAAAAGGACCAGGAATCACATGGTGAAGATGAATTTTGCAAATATTATTCTAATTTACCATAAAAGCTTCATTTAGATACTTAGTCACACATGTCTTTTCATGATTTCAGTACTTTCTTTAGTTTAATTTCAAAAACAACAATAACATCAAAACGCCAAACATCAATAACATCAAATCTCAGGTGGTTCGGAAGTCACCTTTTATAAGCCGCTTGTCCCGTCGCGATTTGGCAAGCCGTAAGGTAGCGTAAAAATCGACGTTAAATAAGATAAAAAAAAAAATTTTTCAAAAAGACTATACACCTAGATATATAGTATAATAAAAATACATACCTAGGTGATTCAGTAGATGGTTAAAATTAGCTAAAAAAATTTTCCATTGATATAAATACAACATGCTTAGTAAAAAAACTTGCCTATTTCATATTTCAAGATTTTAGAACTTTCGTTACTTTAATTTAAAAAGTTTGCATCTAACATGGTTTTAATATATACTTGTCTCTTTAGTATATCGATTACTTTAAGCAATAAAATTTATACTTTCCCAATGAATGTTTGTTTAAATTTTTTCACAGAAATTCATAACCCGACTCGCCCTTGGCCACTCTAAAATGCACGTAAAAAAATGTCTAAATTTTGGGATCTATTGCAATAGCATTTTTTCAGGTCTTCTTTTCCGATGTAGCTTCAGCAGCCTAACTAAATAATTAAGAAAATTCGTTATAAGAATTAAATGAGGCGCTTAAGAGCGCTTCTTCCCTTTAAATTTCAAAGTCATTAAATAATTTCTAATAAGCTGTCTGCACCATTTCTCTTCTTTTTTTTTTTGTCTGCTTTTTCTATTGTTTTATATATTTATAGCAGTATGGAGTTACAAATATATGCGAAATAAAAAAAGTACTAATCCTTCTTTCACACAAAATTTTTTGCTGAACATCAAAACTATTTAGATAAATTGATTGATGACACAAATTCTTAAAAATATATTTTTTATTATAAATATTTCTTTACTTTAGCGTATAAAAATAGAGAACATTGAAAACATGATAATACAAATAGTTCACAGTATAATATAATTTGTAAGTCAAAAAATTAACTTGGCACTATCTTGGCGTAAATAACTGTTTTCCTGCAACTTCCCTGCAAATCTTTATAAAGTACGTAAAAAAACAATTGTTTAAGTCAAGATAGTAATAATACTATAATATAATAATAGTACTACTATAAAATTTTCGCCAAGACATTTAAAAACAAATGTATAAGGTGTATAAATAATAAATAATAAATCTCTTTTTTGTTTAAATTTCAAGATATCCTCCAGGATCTTTTTACGTACATAAAAATCTTATGTCACAATATAAGATTTTTACCATTCTAAAGATCCTGGAGGATATCTTTTACATTTATCGTCACATAACTAACGTTCTAACTCTCTAATTCTTTTATGCGATTTTCAAGTTTTTTAATTTTTTTTAATCGATTTCTGCACAAATCTTTCATCAGATTTCTTTCTTTTTCTAATTTTTCTATTCTCACGAAATCCTAAAATTTAAAAAAAAAAAATAATTTAATATTACTCTAAATTCAGATTCAATTTTTTTTTTAAACAATTAAAAAAATATCTTAAATGTACTAACTTCTACAATACCATTACTCATTCCGGTCATTTGAATTTTATCTACTTGGTTAACTTGGACAGCCTGATCTCTTGTATTAAATTTATTTTTATAGCACTTATTGCAATTATTCAAAATATCTTGCAAGTTTTGAATTTCCAATATTAGTTCGGAATTCTAAAAATTTGAATAAATAATCAGAAAAAGGATAAGAGATGACTTAGAAAGATATTTAAAGTTAGTTATCGAAATTGAAATGTTTCATTGTTGTTTTGAATTATTATAGAAAATATCGCTTAGCGACATTTGCGTTACGTTAAAATTAATTTCTAAATAAAACTGAAAAATTTTAAATTCTGCAATAATCAATAGCTCACGCAAAAGTTAAAAAAATTACTGTCTAGACTTACTCTTGTCTGACTTATCAAAAGATTTGCTTCCATCTTCTTACATTTTATTTGGTATGAGGAGCTCTTCGATTCTAGTGCATTTTCAACTATTAAAATTTGGTTTTCTTTATAAACCAGCTCTAAAGATATTTGACGCAGTTTTTCTCCTAGTTCAAGGCACGTACGGCATTCTTCATCGATAGCAAGGGGTGGTGTTGGCATTGAAATTGATGAAATTGACGGCGATTCAATACCGGCAATATCTTTACAATCACTGTCAATATTAATGTTTCTATTTTGATTAAAAATTTCGCTACGTCTACGTTGTCTTCTTCCTTTCTGAGATGTTGGAATATTACTCTTAGAACTATTTCGACTTGAATTTACTGATCCCAGCTCTACAATTTTATCATTTAAATCTCTTATTCGGTTCTGTAGTAATTCTTTTACAGAATGTAGTTGTATAATTTTATTTTCTAATGTACTCTTCTCATATTGTAATGTACGCAGATTTACTTGGAGTTTCTCATACTCTTCCTCCAAAAAGACCAATCTCAAGCATCTTTCTTTATCAAAATGTTCAATAATTATTTTATCTTTTAATTCTGCGTTTTCGTTTTTTAGTTGGAGAATCTCAGAAGCTAAATTGTTCATTTCGTCGTCTAACTCCTTATTTTTCATATTTAACTAAAATAAGAAAATAAATTAATTAAAATATGAAAGAAAAAAATATATATATATATATATAAAAACATTTAAAAAAAAAAGAAAAAAATTACGTTTGCATTCTCTTTTTTATAAGTTTCAAGTTCCAATAATTGTTTTTCATTGTTAGTGATTATCATATTTTTCTTTTCAATTTCCAGGATAATGTTATGTTTTTCTCGCGTTAACAATTCATTTTTTTCAAGAAGGCTTTGAATATTCCAACTATCATGTTTTTCTCTTAACGATTCCAAAGCAGCTTTTGTTGTATTAAGTTCTTGCTCAAGTAGTTCATTCTTCCCATGTACTTCCATTAATTCTTTTTCAATTAGAGATTCAGATGTTTTTAATTCTTTTATTCGGGTTTGCAAATTAGTTTCATTTTGCAAATTAGTAGTACTTTGCTTTACCTGAAAATGATTATTTCCACGTAATAGTAATTCTAAATACGTATTTGAGCGTTATAAAAAATTTGGATAGAAAGACAAAAACTACCTTTTCATTTAGATTTTTATTTTCCTGCTCAAGTTCTGTACAACGATCTTTTAATTCTCCTATGGTACTGGATAAAACTGCATATTCATACTTAATCTTAGCTATTTGTCCTTTTAAAACTGCCGATTTTATTTCTTCACTAGTAAGTTTATCTTGAATTGACTCCAATTTATTTTTCGAATCCATTTTCAGATTGTTAATTTCTTCTTTGTATTTGTCAATTAATAATTTTCGTTCTAAAATTTGAACTTTCAAGTTTTCATATTCTGGTGTGATAGTTTCAACTTTGGTTTTATATCTATCTAACAAGTCACATTTAGTTCCTAAAAGATCTGTGATTTCCTCAACTTTTTTATCTTTTTCTTTATTTTCAATCTTTAATTGTCTATTAATTTCCTCCAAGCATTCCATTTTTTGTTTTAATTGTTCAATCGTTCTTATTGATGCTATGAAATCTTTAGTCTTCATCTCGATAGTATTTTTTAAATGTTTCAAATCATAATCTAAACCTTCATTAGTGTTTTTAAGATGTTGATTGGTGATTCTAAGATCGTCATTAATTTTATACAGATTTTTCCATTCTTTTTCTTTGTTTTCGGCTAGCTTTTTCTTTTCTTGAACATCAGAATCGTTTTTCCATTTAGATTTTTTGTCTAATTCAATAACTAACGAATTCATGTCACTTTCTAAAGCAGCAATTGTCGTACGTAATTGTTGATTATCATGGTATGCTTCTTTTAGACTTTCTTTTAGAGTATGAATTGTATGATAAAGATGTTGATTTTTCTGTTCTTGTTCGGTAAAATCAATTTGAAGTTTTTTTAAATTGGTTTCTACAGTTTTTGTCCAAACTTTTGCTCTTTTTTCTGCATCAATACTTTGTTGCTTTTCCTCTTGAAATTTCCGTTTCTTTCTTTCAAATTCTTCTTCTACTCTTTTAATAATTTCAGTTTCTTTTGACAAAATAACATTTAAGAAACTCGAGAGAAGCTCCGTAATTGATTGTTCAGGCAGATTTTTCAATTCATATTCAGAAAGACTAGACAAACTTTTTATTTCCTGTATAATCCGAGATTTAACACCGTCAATTTCTTCTTGTAATTTGTCTTGCAAATTATTTTCAGTTTTCAATTTCAATTGTTCCACTATTTCTTCAAGCTTTTGTAACTCATCAAGTTTTTTTTTATAACTGATGTGTGAATCTTGTACTAAATTGGTAAGTTCTGCTTTTTCTTTTAATAATATTTCTACCTGAACTTCAGTTTCAAGTTTCCGAACTTGAATTTCTTTTTCTGTAATACTAGCAGCCTCAAGTCGTTTATACAAAGCTGCCAATTCTTCTTCAAGAAGTTTAATTCTTTCCTCAGAATTTGAGGCATTGGTTTTAGCAGCATCAAATTCGTTTTTCAGTTTTTCATTCTTCGACTTCAGGGACTCAATTGTCTTATTACTTTCAGTTTGCTCTGCTTTTAATTTAATTAAGGTTCTACTAATGTTTGAGTTACATTTTTTAAGCTCTTGTAAGTCCCTGCTAAGATTTTCAAGATTTTTGTGTAATATTTGAATTCTTACAGATATTTTACGATTCGAATCTGTCTTCGATGGTTTTTCTTTCTTTTCAGTTGAAATGGATGAATTATTTAGTTGTAACAGTTCTAATTCATTACATTTTTCATTGTATTGATTTGATAATATGATGTGATTCTCTTTTAATTCTTCAATTTCATTGTACAAACTTTTAATTTTGTTTTCTACTGCTGATACATCACATTCTTCATAAGCAGTATCATTCGAATTTGTATCCATTAAAATCAAGCTTTCATTGATGCTTTTCTTTGCTTTCATTTTCGAAATTTCAGTATCTGAACATTTTTGTTCAAATTTTTTTCGAAGTTCGGAAAGTTTTTGCGTTAAAGACTTTACTTCCAATTTTAATTTTTGCCTGCTCTCATTCAGCTCTTTCAAACTGGCACATTTACTACAATTCGACCATTTTAATTCTCCAAGCTTTTCATTAAGAAGTTTTAAATGTTCAACTTGCTGTTCTAGGCATTTTATTTTTTCAGTTAGGTGCAGAACGTTATTTATCTCATTAGAACTTTTATCGCACTTTGAAGTTTGCAGTGCAATAGAGCAGTGGCCAGTGTCTGCACAATCAGCACTTATCAATTTGCTGTGTTCTTCAATGACAGTTAAGGCTGAAATAGAAGATATATCTACATCTTTATCTAAATTTTCAGAAAATTGGTCAAGTTGCTGCTTTAGTAGATCTGTAGTTTCTTTTAATTTATCATATTTCTCGATCTGCTCTGTTAATTCACTTGACAATTTAATGTTTTCTTTTTCTAAAAGTTCTACTTTTTCGATCAACGAATCGATCTTGTCTTTGTAAATGCACTCATGATTGTATATTAAGACTTTACTTTCTTTAACTTTGTCAAGCTCTTCAATTTTCTCCATTAATTCTGTAGATAATGCAATATTTTCTTCTTGCAAAAGTTTTAGTTTTTTATCATAATCAAGAAATTTGCGTTTCATTTCCTTATCGGCAATTTCTTTTGATTCAAATAATTTTCTTGACAAATCCATATTTTCGTTAGTTTCAATAATAATTGTTTCCTGAAGCTTTTCAAGAGCCAGATTAAAATCGCTAACAACTTTTTGAACGTCTTCTATTTCGTGATTCTTTTCCTGAAGTTCAAAGGATAATGTTTCATTTTCTTTTTCAAGATCAACTTTTACTTTCTGTAATTCTTCTAAAGTAATTGACACATTATCAATATTTTCATCTGCAGTTAGCACATTTATTTCTTCTGCACGAGGCGTAGATTTATTTCCAATAAGATCATTGCCCTAAAGAATACTTTTTAATTAATAATACAATTCCTATATCAAAATTATTAAAATATATTATACATTTTAGCTCTTACCATTGTTAAATTTGCATTTGCTGTTATATTGGATACATCTATGCTTTCATTAATTCCTTTTAATAAAGTAGTACAATCTGGAATGACAGATTGACTAGCTTCCTCAGTGTCAAAGTAAGTTATATTGGCAAAAGTACTACTTGGCTCTAATTCGCAGTTTTTAGTTAATGATTTTGAACAATTTTTTGTGCTTTCTCCAATTGATGATGTAGATTCTGAAGAAATACATATGGAATCTTTACACGATAATAAATTCTCCGGTTTAACGAAACTATTTGTATTTGTTACTGACTCTTGCTTTGCCGATAAATTGAATTCTGTTAAGTCAGATATAGCATCTTTACATTTATCTATTACCGCGGTAGATTTATTAACAGAGTTTTCTGTTAATATTTCCGTTTCTCGAAGTTTTTCTAAATTTGCTATTCTTTCTTGCAATTTAGCCAGTTCACGATCTTTGTGTATTACTTTTTCCATGAGGCAATGGGTATCAGATCTTAAGGTATTAATCAAAGTATTAGCACTTTTTAATTTAGCGGATTCATCAGCAATTTTGTTCCTTAATTCAGCAGTTTCTTTGAATAAATGTTCTACTTGTGATTTTAATTCAATATTTTCTTTGAACAAATGTTCGTTTTTTGATTTTAATTCAGTATTTTCTTGGAACAAATGTTCTTTTTTTGATTTTAATTCAGTATTTTCTTTGAACAAGTGGTCTTTTTGTGACTTTAATTCAATATTTTCACAAAGTAATTTATCAATTGTTTTCTGAATAATTGTTCTTTCATTATCAGTTGGTAATTCAGGATTTTGAACAGACATCACTTGTCTTTCTAATGTCGTAAATTCTGCAAGAGTCTTTAATTCTTGAGTAAGATAATTTAGTCTTTCTCGTAAAATAGATTTTGGTGTTCCAGGAGACTTTACAATTTCAGGAGACTTTTCATTTTCTAAATTAAATAAATAAAATAGTAAATAATTAAATGAATTTTATGTATCATATAATAAGCAGTATTAAAATAATCTTGAAATAGCGAGGATGGCTGCATTCAATGGATGTATTTTTTTGCCAGAGCGCATCGGTGTTCTTCGTCAAAAAGTTTATAACGTACATACCTTGAGTTGAAAGGAATCTTGTCTTTTCAGGAGTAACTGATGCGTCGCTCGAATTACTTCCAATGCTTAGTTGATGAATTTCAACTTTGTCTTGAAATTTCGCAGATCTAGTTGTGATCATTTTTTGTGAATTTTCTGCTGTGCGTTCTTTTTCAACTTGAATTAATTCCAATTCAAAATCTGTAAAAGCTATCTGAAAGGATTCGTTACTTAAATCAACAGTTTGAATGATGCTTTTTCTTCCTTTGGCATGTTTAAATGTTTGAGAATTGTGTTTATGAGTTGAATCTGGGTCAGAGGAAGGAACTTCTTTTATTGTAGGAAAATATTGTCCAGTGGTCCGACTGAATCGAGTACTTAATGCTCGATCACTAGCCCATATGCGTCTTCGTTTAGGTTTAGCAATTTTGCCGTTATTCTCATCATTTATCATACTTCCTGCTGAAACTATACTACTTTTTAACAACTGTATTCGTTCTTCCAAAATTTGATTTATTCTATCTTTGTCTTTCAATATGTGCCCTTTTTCTTGTAATTTAGATTCCATTTCTTGAACCTCTACAATTCGACTTTCCTGTTTTATCCGATCAAGTTCTTTATTCAGTTTTGCAAGTTGTTTTTTATAGCGTTTTAATAATGCAGTATCTGACATGACTTCATTCAAATGCGGTTTATTTTTTACACTTTTAGCTCTGGATGCAAACCACAAAGTACATTGAGTTTCTTCGAAAGCTACAGGTGTCACTGCACAAATTATTATTGTATTTGCATTACCTCCGAGAGAAGCTTGCAACAACCTTGTTAATTTACTATCCCGGAAATTAATATATTTTGTACCATCTGAAAATTCACTAAGCTGATTAATAACAAGCCCCAGAGTTGAAAGGGACATATTTATTTGAGTTCCTTCCTTAAATCTTTCACCAGTTGCATTGGTTTGTCTTGCTCTTTCAGATCCTGCAAGATCAACTAAAGTCAATGTAGACACTTGAATAGCAGCATCTGAATCACTACTCATATCTCTACTTTCAATGGTAATTCTAAAACAATTAACTTATATTAAAATGTATCGATGCATCTTTGCAAAGAAATAGAATTTATACCTAAATATGGAAGTGCTACTCCTTTCATTCATATCAGTTTCACCTATTCTACGATTTTTATCACCTTTTTTCATAATTGACATAATTACTTCTGGACTACTAGCAATTTCTTCTTTAGATCCAAGAGCTCGCACTAGACCATTACTATCCTCTCTCAACTTTAAATCTATTCCATTGGTATCCAACAAATCATTAATTTTTTCGTTATAAATTTCAACATACGAAACTCTCAGAAGGAATTCTCGACCGTTGGTTTCAGCAATAGAATTAAAGATTCTCTCAACTGCCATGGGAATAATTCCAGGCTCATCAGGGATTCCCATCATCGTATGAGTTTTACCTGAACTTGTTTGGCCGTACGCAAAAACAGTACCATTGAACCCATTGACAGCTGCATCAACAATGGGTTGGACAACAATGTCAAACACATCTTGGTTATTTTTTTCTGGACCAAATATATGATCTAAACACAATAATAAACTGCATCAATTAAACTTTCTTATCATATATCATATTACATTGTTCAATACAAGTAAAGAATTATCTTTTTTAATTGCTTGATAATAAAATGATTTAAGTATAAAAAAGCAAAACTTATTTAATTGTAAAAAAATTCTCTACAGATACTTTTTTGATTTATTAAGAGCATATATATGTTATTATTTATTTTTTTAATAAATGGTTTGGAGGTCCTTTTACAAAATAATCAGAAAAATATATAAAGTATATAGCTTTAAGTAAGCAACAAATCAAAAGTTATAAAACTATGTAACAATGAATAGTCTTGATTAACAGTAATCGTGTATCACTGGTGAGAGAGTTAAAAGAAATTATTCGGATATTATGAAAAAATCAATGAAGTTTAGTACTCTAAATGCACAATAAAACAATTTTTTACTTAAAAAAAGGTTAAAAAGCATTTTTTTAAGCTTACCAAATTGGTATCCACTGTCAACTCTTTTTTTTTCAGGATCTGCAGGAACCAAGACATTATCATGTACAACCCATTGAATTTGAAGATTTTCGGTTTTTTCCCGTTTAATCAAAGGGCGCACTTTTATCGCAACCTGTACATTGTTGGACATCGTTTCAAAGCATTTCTTTTCAAACCGCCTTTTTTAATGCAGCTTCAACGACCCTATAACCAAATAAATAATAAAACTCATTAAAAGAATGAAGCGCTCAAGAAACGCCGGATGCTTCTTTTTTGTTGACTACTTTTTAACACCTTGAATATTTTTCGGTTAAATTTCAAACTCGAGGTAAGTACAGGAACTGTCAATTGCTTAAAGTCTGATGACTTACAGACAGCCACTTTTGTTATTCATTTGACTAGAGACGATCATTTGACTAGATCTATTCAGGACAGATCATTTGTTTACAGATACTATATATACTTATAACATGTATAGCTTATTATACTTATCTGTTTTCCTTTAAGAATTTCTTGAAGAATTGCGGCTCACCGCGCGCCGCCTCCCGCAGCTAACACACTCCATGTTTTGTTTACATTTTCGTACATCGATCTTTCATCGATTTTTACATCGATTCGTTACATCGATTTTTCTTGTTCAAATGCCTGGTAAACTCAAGAATGTTTATGAAACGAACAATTACCTAAAAAGGTAGTCGTTCTTTTTTATTTAAAAACCACCTATAAAATACTTGAAAATTTTACTTGAAGCTCAATAAGAGCTTGCAAGTTTTCGAGTAGTTTTTAAACACGAAAACTTGACATAGAACGTTTGATTCAAGATCCAGTCCCCGCTTCATTAAAAGTCATTGTTCATTAAAAATCTGAATTTTTATTTAAACGGATATTTTTTAAGTTAATTTAAACAGCATCAGATTTCCCTGCGCGAAATCTAATCATAAACAACTTTTCCTACAGCCCAACTTAAGCGCGCGCGTTTCTAGCAGGGGTAGACCGAGTGAAAATTTGCGAGAAAAAGTTAAACAAGTTTTACCGAGGGAAGTGAATTCTCCAGTTTTTGTATAAACTCTATGTGCGTTGACCCGCGGTGCATAGCCCCGAGCGTAGCTCGAAAACGTTTCGCGATATCAAAGCCGAAACTTTGCCTCGCAAGTTGATATCGACTGCCCCAAGGGTGTGTTTGCCTTATTTCGGCGAAGCAGCCTCACCCCCGGTCGCGCGGCCTTTTTAATTTGGCCTCCCAATCCAGTGCTCGCGAATTGAGAAACCGGCGCGTCGACTCGTGGAGAAAATCGGAGTAGAAACGAGAGCAATATACGCGCACACATATCGAAAGGGAAAGCGCTCGAGCGAATTTCTAGCAGCCGCTCGCGACGCACACCTGACACGCGCGGAGCGGCGGCGAATCGTCGGGAGATGAGGAGAGCGAAAGGTCGCCGACTAAACGGTATATGTGCGTCGGGAGTGTTCGCGCAAAGATGGATCCGTTGTGAGTGACGAAATCCTGCGGGCGCGCGGAGCAGCTGCTTTCCTTTTTTACGCGCTCCGCGCTTTTCCTTAGTTGAATTAGTTTTGCGGTTCGACGTGTTGATATTTACCGGGAGGCTGCGGTTCGCGATCTTTCGGAGAGCGACGGCTCCCTTTCCTTTTTCTCCAGACGACAGTCGTGGGATATTGTATATAGTCTGTCGCTCGTCGCGCGAAATGCATTGCCGCAGCTGCCGGAGAGCGGATTGCTTTACGGAGTTGCATTTGTAAAAGTGACAAGAGCGACAAGAGCCCCGCACACTTGTTTCAGCTTCTGCGGTGGCGAATTCGTTGCGGAGTAATTAGTTTGACGGCGCGGCGACGTGTAAGGCATTGCGCAATTTTAAGGAAGAAAGCACGAGTTTCAGACGATAAATCGCGGAGAAAATGCCTTTTGATTTTAATGGCCAGTAAAATAGGCGCGGAGACAATGTTTTACCGACGTTCTCGTTATAGCGAAGCTTTCTATAACTATCATAAAAACGTTCAATGTTTAATGAATTATTTAATCGGTTTAAGTTTGAGATAGCAGTAACGCTGCGCGAAGATTTAAATGCATACACCAAAAGACTCGACGAAATTGAAATATTCCAAGCGGCCAAACGAACACTTATCGATCGCGCATTTTTTAGGAGCGAGAAAACCGTTACGGACACGACTGCTTTTCCTATGCATTAGCCGAGCGATCCCATGATTACACAGCTCGGCGCGAATGCAGTTACCGCTTGTTCAAAAATTAATAAGCTCGTTATTGTTTTGCCGCGGCGCAGCTAAAGGTTTTCTGGTTAATCCGCGATACCGGTGCGCGAGATCAAGGTCCAATTATATGTAGCGCAGCCATGTTTTCCGCGACTCGATAATATTCAGAACGGAACGATTTTTAGATTCGAATCGGGCAAATTGTAACTTTGAATGCGGGGATTTAATAATAACCGCAATCGGCGCGCGCGGCTTCGGATTTCCAATCAATTTTTTATGCCTTTCATGATCCATATATTGGAATTTATTTAGGAAAGTTCGGATTGCCAGTCGGAGTCTTCTTTTTTTGTAATCGGAATACGTCCCTTGACGGAAAAATGCAAGTAAATAAATGAAGCTCCGAGAAACGCAGCAATGGAAAATTGGAAAAGTACGAGCAGCCGCCCTCCTTTTGGTTAAATATTATTCGACGCCGCGCAGAAAGAGGATCTAGTCATCGATAAAAGTACCTCGGCGGGCGGCCCGAGAAGAGCATGAAATATAATAAAATAACGATTACCCGACGATAAAGGAGGAGAAAAAGGTATATCGTCTCGGGCGGGAAATCGTTAAAAGGCATGAAAACGGCGGATCTCGCGGCTCTCGAGAGCGCAGCAGAAAAAAGGCAAAAGAGGGCCGCCGCGATCGTTAGACGCCGGTCGAATGGCGATTTTCCATTAATGTATTCAAGAGGGCGCGTAGCCTCTCTCTCTCTCTCTCGACGATCCTGGCGGCGGTGTATTTTTGGCAGCGAAACCGCACCGCTCGCGAGAGAGGGCCGCAAGAGGCCATCGCTCCTAATTGGAGAGCAGCGTCGGCGGTTCCTTCGCTTTGACTTGCAGATGAGCCAGCGGCGCGAGTCGAGGCTCCTATTTTTTTCTCTCTCTCTCTCTCCCCTTCCCCCGCGAGCGGCCGCCGCCGCTTTTCAAACTTAACCCGCACTTTGAAAAGACCCGATGCAGCGGCGGCAGCGCCGATGCGCCATTTATCGAATCCGAATGCCGCGGCTGCATTCCCTCCCCGTTTCTTTGGCTTCTTTTGGCCGGCTATTCGTCCTGTGTGAAGCTTTTGCAGCTCGAGCTCCAATCCTAAACAGTAGGCGGAAGTAAAGCGGCCCGCTGCGCTCGGCCTTTGGTTTGCAACTCGGATGTGATTCGTTTTAAAAACTATTAATCATACTTGGAATGTTATATACTTGTAATTTGCGGCCACAGACGAAAATAAGTTTTGTTTTTAATTTGCTCAACAACGCTGAAAATCAGCTAAATGTTACATCGAGTTATTAGATTGTTAAGTTTCTAAAGTCGTTTTAAACAAAGCAATTTTACCTTCGATTGCCAGCAGCTCCTTCCTCCGCTGCAAAAGATTCAGAGTGAAAGCTAA
>JAWWEM010041904.1:0-11981 GCA_035582935.1 Ormyrus thymus
TTAACGGAGTCGCTCTGGAGCGGCGGCCTGTCATTGTGATATGTGGTGTGTGTGTGAATGTCTGGGGCGGGAGGGGAGCTCGGTATATTTCTTAATTTGCACTGGCGCAATATGTATACGCCGATTCTATCGGACGCAATTTCGCCGCTCGTTTATCAATGGGGCGGCGGCGAGTTGCGATTTTTCTCGCTCGGAGGCGGCTGACTTTCATTTGCCGAAAGCGACCTTTTTGCGTCGAGCTGCTTTTCGTAAACAAGTTTGCCCGGTATGCATTATCTGGAGTATTGTTATTCTTGAGCAACAATATCCGAGTTCCAATTGATTTTACTGCTTTATCTCGGCTCCTGCGAGTATAATGCACGCATATAAATACTTTACGCTTTCCTCGACTTTTACGACTGCCGAAATATCATTACCTTATCGTTCGGCGAAACAAATCGCCCCGATTCGCCGTTTCCCAAGAAAAGATCAAAATTTCGAGCTCGATGAAAATCGAAATCCGACTGCCGGACCTGCATGCCGCACACCTCCCCCCTAATTTCCATTCGCGCGACGGACGCGGCGGCGGCGCGACCATGCGGCCGGGCTGTCTTTCGCAAGTTCCGCAATAAAATAATTGTATCTCGCCCGTGCAGTGCAGCGGAGAAATCCCGCTATTGAATAATACGTCGCTTGACCCGGCGGCGTTATATCACGCGGAGCGCGGAGCAAAACACCCCAGGGAGAGCCTTTACATAAATAGCTCGCGTGCGATACGAATCGGGATCTCGCGTGCGAAACGCGCCGCGCCGTGTTTTGAGAGCGTTAATTACGGCATTATTTCGCGGAGCAAGACCGCTTCTGTATCACTTTCGCCCCGGCCGCCGTTCGTTAACCTTTCGCGCCCGAGAGATATATATCGGCGATCCGTTTCCGCGTTGCGGCTCGATTTCTGGGGCGCTCGGCGCTTTTCGTCGCTGCGCCGCTCGTTTCTTTTTCGAGGTAGGAAGTCAATTATGGCTACGGACGACGAGGGTGATGAGTTTAGGCTGCCGCTGTTAATTAGCTTTTTGTGCAGTAACGGTTTATTTGCGTAATTATCAAGACTATTGCTGCAAATTGCTTATTTACCAAATCTATTACAAGTGCAGTGCTCGAAGAGCGTCGAAATGGATTTATCCGAGCGATGCTAAAAGATCGATTAAACGAAAAGTCTTTCACCAATCGCCCGCCGGCCCGTAATGACCGAGGAGAGAGAAAAGCATCTCATTAATCCCCGAACGAATTTCTCCTCTCTAAAATCACTCATCGCTCATTTCCCAAGAGGCAATCTCCCGATGAATTAGCTTTCGCCGATACGCGTCGAAATTACAAAGCCCCGTGCGATGAAAACCGAGGCGCGCGATGAGAGCGCCGGCGCGCAGCACGGCCGAGCATTATAACGGAGAACGCAACGGGCTACTCGCGGCGCTCTCTCGCGCGCGAGCGGCAATTAGCTTGCGAAAGTTCGTCGTACCCTTCGGCCGCGATATGTCTCTCGGCACGTGGGCTGCGCGCGCGCCCCTTCGCGCGTCCATTATACGGCGGGACGCACTTGCGAAAGTGCCGCGGAGGCTCGAGAAGGCGCGCGGAGCGACGAGGGCCCCTGGGCTGCGCGGCCTTTTCGCGCCTCGCGCTTTATCCGGCGAACGCGTCTGGCTTTTATTCGCGAGTGCGCGTAGGAGATTATTTGCTTGCGGGCTCTCGCTGTAAATCAGCGCGCGGCTCGGCTGCGAGGCTCGTTGGGACTGCTGTGCTAATTTTGTGGATTTCGGTGTGGAAAGCGAACGTATACCTGTGGTTTAACCTTACGAGAGCGGACGTCGATTTTTCGAAAGATGAACCTTATTTTTTAAATCGATAGGTTGTTATGAACAGAAATTCAAGTCAGATTGAAAATCCTGCCAAGAGACTTACTTTTTTCGTAGATAAATCTTTTTATCTCAAAAATGACGGGTCTGGTTAAACAAATTAATATTGTTCGCAATCAAGAAACTTGATGCTAATACGTCAAGTTTTTGCATTTTTTGTCAAATCTTATAAAATTTAACTTTTTTCACGTATAGCTCTTTAAAACTGCTAAACGACTTGATACATTTGGAGCGTATATCTTATTTGTCGGACAGACAATTCGTCACACTTACAAAACCTCAGATCAAGCAAAAGTAAAAGCCTGAAACTTCAAACAGATAAATCTGCAGTAATTTCAAAATTTCAGCTGCTCAATATATATTTAAAAATTTTTATCCTCAAACCGCACGCGTCTCCAATGCAAAGTCCCAAACCCACTCGAAAGAGCCCTCGAGTTAGGTGCATAAAGACCGCATTCCCTCCAGTGATATCCACGTAATAAAATTTATAATGAGCATCGATCGGTGCCTCGTAATAGCAGCGCGCGCGCAAAAGGGACTGTGATTTAAGGCGGCGGGATTACGACTCGGCCGCCGCGAGCACGCCGTAAACACCGCCGGATAATTTTCCGACTTTTGGATCCGATATTGCGCGGGGCGCTCGAAATTCACCGGCGAGGCGGTCTTAAAATGCGTATTATCGTCGATGGCGTAATAAAGTAGCGAGAGCGTATGTTTATTTTATTGAGCGGCATTAAAGGGGAGTTTAGTGTACGCGGAAGTCGCGGACTTTATTGTGTTTTTAAAAGATATTGTCTTTGTGGGCTCGATTTATAACGTCGAGCCGACCGGCTGCGTAAAAATCTGTTGTTATGTTTTACTGTCCTGGTTTATGACTGGATATTGCATTGGAAGCTGCGTTTGATTCTTCCTTAAATACTTTTAAAAAGCCGTATAAATTGTGGATATTTGATTCGAAGCCATTTTTTTTTACTGACTGAAATTTTGTAAGCACAATTTATGATTTCCTATATATGAATCAATAAAAGAGGCCTGGCATTTGGGAGTTTTTCAGACGATTTTGCAATATTTTCCTCTTTATCGATAACATAACTGGAATATCAGCAGAATAAATTGGTTTTCAAAAATGTATGCAACAACGTTTATCTGATTATTGGACGAATACAGTTTTCGGAAAATTGCTTTTGAGTTCATTTCTGCTTTTATAAATACGCTCTTTAAAATGAAGAAAAAAAATTCTAGCAAAGTGAATACTAAAGAGGTAGAACAACCTATTTCCTAAGTAAACTTTGAAAAAAAAGCCATTCACAGTCACTCCTCGCGCAAATCAGCCTCTGAAACAAAGAAAAGTCCCTAAGATCGAAGGATCGTTGCTCCGACGCAATAAAAGCCGTAATGAAAGCAGCATCCCTGGCCGGCTTTTGTCTCTCTCTTTCTCTCTCCCGCTGAAACCCTCGGAAAAAAGGTAAAGTGCAATTATGCATTGCGCGGGAGTCGTCGACCCAGTGAAAGCGCGCCGGCGCAGAGGTATATCTCGTAACGCGCGGCGCGCCGCGCTGTAAGTGCACTTTTCCGCACTTTCGGCCTAGTTTCGCGCTCGTTTTCTACTCGCGGAGGACGTCGACACCGAGCCGAGGGATGGGAATTAATGGGATTTGCCCGTCAAGGTTTCGGCTCGTATATTGCCGTTGATACGGGGCTGCTTGCTTGCACTACGACGACGGGGTTCTCGGCTAAATGGAATATCACCCACTGCTTTGGTAATTTGACTCTTGCGAAATTCAAAGGGGGGAATTGACGCGGCGGTATCAAAAAAAAGTTTAATTTATGATTTTCAACCCTGCATAAATCATGGCACAGAAGATTTACTGTACGTGCTTTTGAAAGACGCGTGTTTCGAAAACGTCTCGCCTTGGAAATTAAATATTACTCCTGATTTGCTCAATACTGCATTAAAACAAACGCGTATCCGAGCCTGGAATGTTTTTCAAAAAATAACCTTTTCATTACGAAACAATCCTAATTTTTAACCGGTTATCGCTGCAGTTTCGAATCGACTCTCAGCAACTGAATAAAAAGTGTAAAAAAAAAAAAAAAAAACACCAGCGTCTTACGAAACAGCCAATTGAAATGATTAGGAAAATAATACACACAGCCTTTATTGATACACATCTGAGAGCGGAATAAAAACCAGTAGATCCAAGGAAGGCAGGCGGCCGGGCGCTGCCTCATTGTCTGAATCGGCGAGGCGAGTTCATTGCACCGCTCGTTGCAGCAGCAGCAGCAGCAGCAACGTCAAAGTGCATACCTCTCGCTTGCGGCATGGCGGCGGCTTTGACGTTAAGCACGCGACAACACCTCGACACCTCCGCGCCGCGACTTTAATGGAGCGCGAAACGTCGGGGGCAAAAGTCGCCGCGGCGCGCATTTTCGCCCCGATGCCTCGCCGTTGATAAGGCCAAAAATCTCTCTCTCTCTCTCGCCTTTTTCGCCGCCGCCGATTTATGCAAAGCCAATTGCCCGGCACTCTTTGTTTGGCCGAGGGCGGTCTAATCGCCACCGAACGAAGCTACCGATTCAGCCGGCTGGCTGGAAATTCCGAGGATCTGCGTGAGCTGGACTGAGGTGGGAGAGTAACCATTTTCCTAGTTAGTGTTATTCTTTTTGTTTCGTAAAAATGAGATTTACTGCTCTCGGAGAACGATAAAACGACGATATCTTCAACGTGTTGAATCGGCTCAGAGAGACAAAAAAAGTTCTCGCGCCGCCCCATAAATAAGCAATATAAACTTCCCGGCACCGTAAATCCAGCTTTCAATTTTCATCCGAACGCCACTGACTTTAGGAGCCATAAGCGCGCGCCGGAGAAGCTACCGTTCTCCGCTCGAACGATCGCCGAGCGATCTGCCGCGGGTACCGAATATAAAGCCCTCGAGAAAGAAAAAAAAAAACGTCCCCGCGCCCGTGCGACAATCGCTCTCTCGGCCGGGATCGCGAGCGCCTGGCTGTGCGCGAGCGCTTAGCTGGTCTTTCGCTTTATAAATTATGGAGTTGCCACACATCGAGCGTTTATGATTTCTGCCCGTTTCGCGGCGGCTTTAACTTTCCCACAATTAACGATTTAGTTGTTTTTACGATTCGCTCTTAATCGCCTCGGAGTCTCGCTTTATATCTTGCGCTCGCTTGGTAATGTACGGTGTGCGCGGATGATTCAGCAAATTTTAACGATGAGAATCCCTTTCTAAAACGTTAATCCAAAGTGTCGAATAATAAACGCCGCAGCCTCATCGGAGCGGGGCGCAGATTGAAATCTAACTCTGCTGACGTGCACTCGAAGCAAAAACCTAACGTGCTTAGCATAATATTTTCATAAATCAATGCAGCAACAAAAAAAAAAAAGAGGAAAAAAAAGGAATCCGGCGTGTCCTCGCTCAGATACAGATCGAAAACCGCAAGCGCCCGCGGGAGTGACGCAAGATCGCAGGTGAAGAAACGCTCGGCGACGTGTCTTACGACCAGCTGATCGTAAAGCACGACGGACGACGCTCCTCTGCCCTTATCGGCAGCGCCTTAAGTGCCGTTTTTTTTTCGGAGGCTTTTTCGTGAGAGAGTCGTAAAGGAGCGTCTCGGCTAATTGTCATTACTTCATTTTCTCTCTGCGCGCGGCTCTGATGGCTCTGTTATTATGTTTATATGAATTGGCGAGGTGAGCTAATCCGTTTTTGCCGATTTCTCTTCAATCCTCGCTGCTTTTTGCCGCCGCAAATAGAGTCTGAGAGTTATTATTGCGCATCTTTTAATTTGCTTCTTATGTGCCATTTTGCGAAAATAAACATCCCTCGGATTACAGTAAAGCAATAAACTGAAATTGTCCACTGTTGACCAAGCGATCTTACCACGAATTTCCTGAAGAGTAACATTCGCAGCCAGTATTTCCCCGCAAACATCAAACCGTCGTTGCGCTCGCATCATAAACAACAAGCAACGACAACCGAATTCGATCAACAATACTGCACCATCCTCGGCAACGACTGCCAATAAATACCCCCGAATTCCGCTCGCAGCTCGCAAGCCTGGACTCTCCGGCGAACAAAGGCTAAGGGCGACTCGGATTCCGCGCTGATCCCATGGGAGCGGAGAGAGAGAGAGAGAGAGAAAAAAGAGAAAGCGATCCGCGAGGGATATGTAGGAGAGCGAGAGAGAAGCCGTTGCACCGAGCCTCCGACGTGTGTGCAATTCCGAGCTCGGCGTATTGCCCAACAACGCTCTCCCGGCCGATGTCTAGGAATGCGCTACGGTCAGCGCGGCGCGAGATCAGCGGGGATTGTCCCTGTCCGTGTTTCTTTAGCTGCGAATGCGCGAACGTCGCGGAGGCCGGGCGCTTGCGGCTTTTTCTTCATGCTCGTCTGCGCGGGCGTGCTTTTTTAATTGAAGTTTACGTCTGCTCGCTGTGGCGCGGGTGGAGAGATCTCGAGGTTGGATTTTTTTGTACTTGCCGTTTCGTCGGGCGACCTTTCTCGTTCTCGACACGGTACTCACCTGTAACAGAAACAATAAACAATGACATTTTTGTCAACATCCTCAGAATTACGTCTGGGTGTCGCAATTCGTTATAGAAGAATTTAAAAAAAAAAAAATCCGGGGAATTCAGTTTCAAAATGTTTAAGTAACAAAGTGGAACAAGCCAATGTAGGAGCAGCCGCCCACTTGCTTTGCAAAACTTCCTTCCACAAGCCACGCCGACGGCTCAAAAGTACACAGCCATAAAATACCGCGGGATAAAACGAAAAGCTATCGCAACGATCGAAAGCAAAGCGTCGCCGTCGCTCTCGATATCGCTCGCACGAGGATATATCGAAAGCGCGAGCAGCGGGGAGGCCTGTGTATATCTGTCCATTCACCTCGGCTTCCACGTGTGTGCTTATAAGCGCGCGAACTTTCCCGGGACGCCGCGGCGCGCAGCAGCCGCCGTTTTCTGCCTCTCCGCCTCTCTGTTACGAGGCTGCTGCATTGTCGAGGAAAGACACCGTTTTCTTTTTTTGCTTCGCTAATTGGCCGGGTTTATTTTTAATTCCGCGCGCCCGACGAGTAATTAGCGAAGCTTCTCGCTTTGTGTGCCGGTTGGAAATCATGTAGATTACGGGGAGGTATTTCGAAAAATTATTACTAAAGTTTTGGATCCGCGATCCTACTGCGAGGCCTCGGGAGGCCCCCTTTGCTTTCTTTAAGCTGAAACGTCGAGTTCAGCTTCTTATTTAATAAGAAAAAGCGATTTTGAATGCGTAAGGTATTATACATTTATTTATACCTTTCAATACAGGAAAATGCAGTTGAAGTTAAAAGCTGCATAAATCTTCGGATAAATTTTTCAATCGAAAAGTGAAAAAAGTCTCAAAGACGACGGCTGCAATTCGCCATTCGTGCTCGCACATCGTTCACTCTCATCGTTAAATTTTCATCGGATCTCCCCGTTACCTCTCGCTCGCTCGCGAAACCTCGGCGGACAAAAAGCCTCCGATCGAAAGTCCAATAAAATACTGTCGCTCTCGTCGAAAAATCCCGATAAACGTCGCTGCGGCCAGGCGCGGCTTTTCAGCCATCGCTCGCAGCTCGAGGACAGGCCGCGGGTCTCGCCCCGGAGGCTCTCCGCGACCGCAGATTCGGCTCGGCGGGCGTAAAAACAAGATCGCTTTGTCGAGGCGCGGGTCCGCATTGTTTTCTAATATGTATTATTACCCCCCGGCCGGGCTTCTAGATTTATCATTCGAAACTCGTCGGAGCTTTCGATTTTGCAACGGTGTCCCGCAGCGAGAAATTCGTACGCAGATCGCCGAGCTGATTGCGGGCAAATGCTTTTCGGGGAGGGATTTATTGCCCGTGGTGCGACTTCCTGCTCTGTGAGAAATGCGTTACGCTCTGAGAGAGCGACTCGCTGCTTGCTGGACGATTGAATTAGAGGGCTGATTGTTAGAGAGCAAGTATGAGTTCATTTGCAAGCCGTCGCTAACGAGCTGATTTAATGACTTAATACTCGTTGAAACTTTTGTCAGCAGCTGTTTATTAGATATCATTTTTTATTTTGTTAAGACAATAAAAAAGTGTTAAGCTACAATTCCCTTTTGAAATAAAGTAAATTTCATACACTGTGCTCTAATTAATAATTTACTATTCCTCCATAAACTCGAAACTTTGAGGCGGAAATAGAAGCTTAGTTCAACTAAAGCAATCTAATAAAACTTCCACGCGCGCCCGACGCTTTACAAGTTTTCATTTAACGCGACACAAATAAGATCGAAATACACGGGAAGACCTATAAACCCCTTCCTGCCGCGGAAAATAGCCGGGGAAAATAAGCGAAAAGAGAGGAGGCGGCGGCATTATCGGCGGGCGGCGGCGACGGGTCCTCTCTCGCGCTTTTGCCACGGTCGAGCCTCGAAGTAGACTTTCCCGGCCCCGCCGACGTTCCAGTAAAGCTCTCTCTCTCTCTGCCTCCTCCGGAAACAGGGACGCGAGACCCAGTTACCTATATTGCGTGCAAGGCATCTCGCGCGCTAATCCGAGGCGACCCCTTATATTTTCGATCCGAAAGGATTGCCGTCACTCGCGCCGCTTTGCTTTATGCTTCCTTAGATTCTAGGTCGATCTTTCGCAAATCAGACGCGGGCTGCACGGATTATATTTGCGTATACGTACGTGAATTCTGTATTTTTAGGACGGCTTTTATTGGAAAAACGTTTGCGGGGAGCTGGACCAGTTTTTAGACGCCCTTCTATTGCTGATGGATTGTACGTTTAAAGTACAAACTATGTTAGAACTCGACACAAAGTTTGCTTCGTTGCTTTTTAAAATCCTTTCCAATCCGCTTGAGCTCAGACATTAACTCAACATTACTAGTAAGGTTTTTAATCGTTGACATCTCTTGATGCACGTCCACGCTTTATTAAATGTGACAAACAAGACTAAATTTGAATGCGAGGACGGTTCGCGATCTTTGCTGAATATGCGTAATCGCGTTTTCGTTAATGATCGGTTTCTCGTAATCTTAGTGATCGCAAAAGCTTGAAGAAAAATGATTGACTGAAAAACATGTGTATGATGGGTTATTAAAAATGAAGAAAAATTTTATATTTCAATTAATACATAATTTTATTTATTAATACCCAATTGAAACATATATGGTGGCAGTATACATTATCACTTTTTGCGATACTTGAAGCAAAGGAAAATATTTCAGAGAAACTGCTTATTATTAAGATTTTTTAGGACACTCCGATGTCTTAACACATTTGCCACCCGGTGTTAAATGCGCATAGCCTCCGGGACCACAGAAGCACGTAGGTCTCTTGTGGCAAATCTTTAATAGCAACAAAAATCATGTGTTACTTTAAGTAATAAAGAAATAACTAACAGATTTCATTATATCATGATAGATATACTCACAATGGCTAGACAAGTGACCCTTCCGCAAACTGGCGGGCACAGCGGGCCACATTTGGCAAGGACATTATTTAGTGGACACTTTGTTATTGCTGTTAAAAATGTATAGAAAAAATTAACTTTTTTTTTATAAAAGTATTTAAAATTATATCACGTTAACGAAATGCGGGAACGTTTATTAAAATAAAAAACTCTTACTCTCAGATTCATCAGGTCCATTTTTTATTTTTTGCTAATTTTAATGGTGGAAGTTTAACCCTGGTAGAAAATAAAGCAGTCCTTCTGGTTAAAATTTTAAGCACTACCTAACTTTTTTAAACTAATCATTAGATTTATATTTTCTAATTTCTGGCTAAGCACCTGTTAGTTAGCAGTGCGGTAGAGCTGAAGGCTAAGTTACCCTTTGCAGATAAAATTAACCTCTTAAAAACTTATTTTATGAATTAATTTATTTATTAATTTATTTTAAATCACTAAATAGAAAGCAGCCATCTTCTGCTTCAAAAGCGTGACGAAAATAAAAAATTATTAGCCAGCGAATAGCCAAAAATAAACTAGAAATCGCATTTCTGGCTATTCATTAGTTAAAAACTGCATAAGATTTCTACCAGGGAAGGCATGTAATTGCAATTTTCAATACCTTTCTTACCTTCTTGGCCCAAGCTGGCGCTGACGCACAGCACGAAACACAATAGGATGATTTTACTCATTTTAGCGCGGATACTTGAATAAGACTGTCTGAACACTGGGAAAAAGTAAGTTTTTATAAAGGAACCTGGGCACAATTTCCTCAATACTGTTGACAAAAAATTAAGATAAGATTCTTGTTATTTCCTTGTAACGTCGCAAAGCGCAGCATATACTTTGCAAAACAAATACAGCACAATAAATGCAATTTTAAAAACAGGAGATAAATATAACGCTTATTTGGGCAGTTATTATAATTATACTTATTGGAGTAATACGTTCTGTGTACCCAAGACGCCTTATCGTCTTGAATCAATAAGTACTTATTACTTTAGCTGCTTATACCTCCAAAGATTTTACAAGGGTTCTCAAGATCTTATCGTCCAAGCAAGTGTTTACATAATTTAAATAAATCAGCGACTTTCCTCGTACGGCTCGTGTGTCATGAAAATCAGCGAAAAAACATTGGCAAAAGAGGAGGAGCGATTCGAAAAAATTGTTTGAAATCCTCGTTCAGTCAACGAGAGCATCATTAACATAGGGTAGAGAAGTGGAAAGGACGCCTAATTGGAGCTGCTTAGGAGCAAGAGGCGTCGTCACCCCCTGCGGATCCTGGCCGAGCATTCCCTGGTAGAGATGAAAACAATTGATTACCTATTTACAAGGTATTTTCAAAAATTTTACCTATAAAATAGGTATGTTTACTTCCTAATTAACTAGCTTTGATGTAATGCTTTTTTTTCATGGTCGGATTTTTAAACTAGTTTGACTAAATTTAAACTTATTTGTCGGTATTTATACGGTAGTTACGATAGGTACTTTTCTTACGTCAGAAATACCCAGAAACTTGCTTGGTATTCTAGTTGTGAGCGAGAGAGATAGAAGAGAGGCAAGAAATTTACGTTTTTATTAATATTTTACCAAAGCAATGTTATAAATAAATGTTTTGTTTATGCTTCTTATTACTATTTCGGAAAGCTATCTAGAGCATTTAAAATCTTTTGTATATTATATTGCATAACTGAGAACAGATTGTAACTTGATTCGAATATTTCTAGGCTATGTTCAATCTATTGAAATGAATGATCCGAAAAATCGTTACATCAAAGTTAGTTAACAAGGAATTAAAAGTACCTATTTTATACTTTCCTGGCCATTTTTGATACTTGTATTTTTACCAGGGTAGAAAGTTAATATTTATATACACAATATATTAAAAAAATAATTACTCAATATTAATATAATTGATTTACTTAAGTATGTTACAGTTCGCTTAAGGACATCCTTTCTTATACGTCGAAGTGATTGGGCGGCGGTTGCATCAAGCGAAAAATTAGCATTCAAACGGCATTCATCGAAAGCTTTCATTAGAAGACATAAAATATTCGCGTTTTTTTTTTCATCGCGCGGAGCAGCGCGCCTAAGAGAGATATTTCCATCGTTGAGAAAAACAGTTTTTCCACTCTGCCGAGACGTTATTAGCCGCTGCCTTTAATCAAACGTTAGCTTCGCACCCCGAGTCTGGAAACGAGCTCGGAAACGAAAAAAAAAAAAATAATAAATAAATAAAAACTGATCTCTAATAACCAGATAGCTCGGCCGTGCACTTATATAGATTTCATCAGCCTCTCGTCGCGAGAGAGAGAGAGAGAGAGAGAGAGAGCAGCGCGGAGACTCGGGGGGTAATTGGAATATCATTACCGCGTAATTTATGTGTGTCGCCGCGTATTACAATCCTCTCTCGTCGGCTCTCGGGAAAAAGCCGATCGAAGCGCTCCGCGCGTAATATCGAAGCTGTGTGCACGCAGGCAGCTCTCCCGGGGAGCAACGACCCGAGCAGCGTCATTTCGCTTTCTGCGGCTGCGCGGCTGCCGCTGCTTTTCCTGGGCCGGGATGATGGCAACTAAGTAATTAGAGTTGCCGTACGTGTGCAAATGCAGGTTTAGAGGGAGAGAGAGAGAGAGAGAG
>JAWWEM010041925.1:0-13470 GCA_035582935.1 Ormyrus thymus
ATCGAAGGGATGAAAAATTTGTTTTATCTTTCAAACTTGAGAACGAAGGGGAGTCTCCCTTTTTTTCAGCGGAATATAAGCGTGGAATATAAAAATACACTATTTACAATTTTTTGAACGATATCGGAGATAAGGACCACCTTCCACGACCCGCTGAAGGGATGAAAAATAGGTTTTATTTTGCATACGAGCAAACCAAGGGGAGTCTCCCTGTTCTCAACGTAATATCGTGTGGAATACAAAAATACACTATTTACAATTTTCTGAACGAAATCGGAGATAAGGCCAACCGTCCACGGTCCATCGAAGGGATGAAAAATTGGTTTTATCTTTCAAACTTCAGAACGGAGGGAAGTCTCCCTTTTTTCAACGTAATATCGTGTGGAATATAAAAATATACTACTTAAATTTTTTTATACGAAATCGGAGTTAAGGCCAACCCTCCACGCTCCATCGAAGGGATGAAAAATCGGTTTTATTTTTCATACGAGAGAAACAAGGAGAGTCTCCGTTTTTTTCGACGTAATAACGTGTGGAATAAAGAAATATACACTTTAAATTTTTTTGGACGAAATCGGAGATAAGGAAAACCTTCGACGGTCCGTCGAACGGATAAATCGGTTTTAGTTTTCATACGAGAAAACCATGAGGAATCTCCCATTATTCCGACGGAATATTATGTGGAATATAAAAATACACTATTTACAATTTTTTGAACGAATTCGGAGATATGGCCAACCCTCCACGGTCCGCCGAAGGGATGAAAAATCGGTTTTATTTTTCATACGAGGAAACCAAGAGGAGTTTCCCATCTTTTTCAGCGGAATATCGTGTGGAATATAAAAATATACTATTTAAATTTTTTTGGATGAAATCGGAGATAAGGATAACCTTCGACGGTCCGTCAAACGGATAAATCGGTTTTACTTTTCATACGAGAGAACCATGAGGAATCTCACATTTTTTCAACGGAATATCATGTGAAATATATTTTTCATACGAGCAAAATCAAGAGTAGTCTCCTTTTTTTCTCGACGGAATATCGGGTGGAATATAAAAATACACTATTTAAATTTTTTTTGACGAGATCGGAGATAAGGCCAACCATCCACGCTCCATCGAAGGGATGAAAAATCGGTTTTATTTTTCATACGAAAGAACCAAGGGGAGTCTCCGTTTTTTTCAACGTAATATCGTGTGGAATAAAAAAATATACTATTTAAATTTTTTTGGATGAAATCGGAGATAAGGATAGCCTTCGACGGTCAGTCGAAGGAATGAAAAATCGGTTTTATTTTGCATACGAGAAAACCAAGAGGAGTTTCCCTTCTTTTTCAACGGAATATCGTGTGGAATATAGGAATACACGATTTAAATTTTTTTTGGACTAAATCGGTGATAAGGATAACCTTCCACGGTCAGTCGAACGGACAAATCGATTTTATTTTTCATACGAGAAAACCATGAGGAATCTCCCTTTTTTTCAACGGAATATTGTGTGGAATATAAAAATACACGATTTAAATTTTTTTCACGAAATCGGAGATAAGGCCAACCGTCCACCGTCCGCCGAAGGGATGAAAAATCGGTTTTATTTTGCATACGAGAAAACCAAGAGGAGTTTCCCTTGTTTTTCAACGGAATATCGTGTGGAATATAAAAATATACTATTTAAATTTTTTTGGATGAAATCGGAGATAAGGATAGCCTTCGACGGTCAGTCGAAGGAATGAAAAATCGGTTTTATTTTGCATACGAGAAAACCAAGAGGAGTTTCCCTTCTTTTTCAACGGAATATCGTGTGGAATATAGGAATACACGATTTAAATTTTTTTTGGACTAAATCGGTGATAAGGATAACCTTCCACGGTCAGTCGAACGGACAAATCGATTTTATTTTTCATACGAGAAAACCATGAGGAATCTCCCTTTTTTTCAACGGAATATTGTGTGGAATATAAAAATACACGATTTAAATTTTTTTCACGAAATCGGAGATAAGGCCAACCGTCCACCGTCCGCCGAAGGGATGAAAAATCGGTTTTATTTTGCATACGAGAAAACCAAGAGGAGTTTCCCTTGTTTTTCAACGGAATATCGTGTGGAATATAAAAATACACGATTTAAATTTTTTTTGGACTAAATCGGAGATAAGGATAACCTTCCACGGTCCGTCGAACGGATAAAACGGTTTTATTTTTCATACTTGTGGACGAAGGGGAATCTCCCTTTTTTTCAACGGAATATGGTGTGGAATATAAAAATACACTATTTACAATTTTTTGGACAAAAGCGGAGTTAAGGACAACCCTCCACGGTCCGCCGAAGGGGTGAAAAATCGGTTTTATTTTGCATACGAGAAAACCAAGAGGAGTTTCCCTTCTTTTTCAACAGAATATCGTGTGGAATATAAAAATACACGATTTAAATTTTTTTTGTACTAAATCGGAGATAAGGATAACCTTCCACGGTCCGTCGAACGGATAAATCGGTTTTATTTTTCATACTTGCGGACGAAGGGGAGTCTCCCTTTTTTTCAACGGAATATTGTGTGGAATATAAAAATACACTATTTACAATTTTTTGGACAAAAGCGGAGTTAAGGACAACCCTCCACGGTCCGCCGAAGGGGTGAAAAATCGGTTTTATTTTGCATACGAGAAAACCAAGAGGAGTTTCCCTTCTTTTTCAACAGAATATCGTGTGAAATATAAAAATACACTATTTAAATTTTTTTCACGAATTCGGAGATAAGGATAACCTTCCACGGTCCGTCGAACGGATGAATCGGTTTTATTTTTCATACTTGAGGACGAAGGGGAATCTCCCTTTTTTTCAACGGAATATTGTGTGGAATATAAAAATACACTATTTACAATTTTTTGGACAAAATCGGAGTTAAGGACAACCCTCCACGGTCCGCCGAAGGGGTGAAAAATCGGTTTTATTATTCATACGAGAAAACCAAGGGGAGTCTTCCTTTCTTCTCAACGGATATCGTGCGGAATATAAAAATACACGATTTAAATTTTTTATACGAAATCGGCGATAAAGATAACCTTCCACGGTTCATCGGGGGATGAAAAATTGGTTTTATCTTTCAAACTTGAAAACGAAGGTAGTCTCCATTTTTTTTCAGCGGAATATCAATGGAATATAAAAATACACTATTTAAATATTTTGGGACGAAATCGGAGATAAAGATAACTTTCCACGGTCCGTCGAACGGAAAAATAGGTTTTTTTTTCATACGAGAAAATCAAGAGTAGTCTCCCTTTTTCTCGGCGGAATATCATGTGAAATATATTTTTCATACGAGAAAATCAAGAGTAGTCTCCTTTTTTTCTCGACGGAATATCGTGTGTAATATAAAAATACACGATTTAAATTTTTTTCACGAAATCGGAGATAAGGCCAACCCTCCACGGTCCGTCGAACGGATAAATCGGTTTTATTTTTCATACGAGAACACCATAAGGTATCTCCCTGTTTTTCAACGGATATCGTGCGGAATATATAAATACACGATTTAAATTTTTTATACGAAATCGGAGTTAAGGCCAACCGTCCACGGTCCATCGAAGGGATGAAAAATTGTTTTTATTTTGCATACGAGAAAATCAAGAGTAGTCTCCCTTTTTCTCGGCGGAATATCATGTGAAATATATTTTTCATACGAGAAAAGCAAAAGTAGTCTCCTTTTTTTCTCGACGGAATATCGTGTGAAATATAAAAATACACTATTTAAATTTTTTTGGACGAAATCGGAGATAAGGCCAATCATCCACGCTCCATCGAAGGAATGAAAAATTGGTTTTATCTTTCACTCTTGAGAACGAAGGGGAGTCTCCCATTTTTTCAACGGAATATCGTGTGGAATATAAAAATACACGATTTAAATTTTTTTTGGACTAAGTCGGGGATAAGGATAACCTTCGACGGTCCGTCGAACGGATAAATCGGTTTTATTTTTCATACGAGAAAACCATGAGGAATCTCCCATTTTTCCAACGGAATATTATGTGGAATATAAAAATACACTATTTACAATTTTTTAACGAAATCGGAGATAAGGCCAAACCTCCACGGCCCATCGAATGGATGAAAAATTGTTTTTGTCTTTCAAACTTGAGAACGAATCGGAGTCTCCCTTTCTTCTCTAGGGAATATCATGTGGAATATAAAAATACACGACTTAAATTTTTTTTCACGAAATCGGAGATAAGGGCAAACCTCCACAGTCCAACGAAGGGACGAAAACCCAGTTTAATTTTGCTTACGAGAATACCAAGGGTGTCTCCCTTTTTTCAACGTAATATCGTGTGGAATATAAAAATATACTACTTAAATTTTTTTATACGAAATCGGAGTTAAGGCCAACCCTCCACGCTCCATCGAAGGGATGAAAAATCGGTTTTATTTTTCATACGAGAGAAACAAGGAGAGTCTCCGTTTTTTTCGACGTAATAACGTGTGGAATAAAGAAATATACACTTTAAATTTTTTTGGACGAAATCGGAGATAAGGATAACCTTCGACGGTCCGTCGAACGGATAAATCGGTTTTAGTTTTCATACGAGAAAACCAAGAGGAGTTTCCCTTCTTTTTCAACAGAATATCGTGTGAAATATAAAAATACACTATTTAAATTTTTTTCACGAATTCGGAGATAAGGATAACCTTCCACGGTCCGTCGAACGGATAAATCGGTTTTTCTATCATACGAGAAAATCAAGAGGTGTCTCCTTTTTTTCTCGACGGAATATCGTGTGATATATAAAAATACACTATTTAAATTTTTTTCACGAAAGCGGAGATAAGGCCAACCCTCCACGGTCCATCGAAGGGATGAAAAATTGGTTTTATCTTTCAAACTTGAGAACGAAGGGTAGTCTCCCTTTTTTTCAACGTAATATCGTGTGGAATAAAAAAATACACTATTTAAATTTTTTTGGACGAAATCGGAGATAAGGCCAACCATCCACGCTCCATCGAAGGGATGAAAAATCGATAAAACCAAGGGGAGTCTCCCTTTTTTTCAACGTAATATCGTGTGGAATAAAAAAATACACTATTTACAATTTTTGAACGAAATCGGAGATAAGGCCAAACCTCCACGGTCCATCGAAGGGATGAAAAATTGTTTTTGTCTTTCAAACTTGAGAACGAATCGGAGTCTCCCTTTTTTTCAACGTAATATCGTGTGGAATAAAAAAATACACTATTTAAAATTTTTGGACGAAATCGGAGATAAGGCCAACCCTCCACGGTCCGCCCGAAGGGATGAAAAATCGGTTTTATTTTTCATACGAGAAAACCAAGGGGAGTTTCCCTTCTTTTTCAACGGAATATCGTGTGGAATATAAAAATATACTATTTACAATTTTTTGAACGAAATCGGATATAAGGACCACCTTCCACGGTCCGCCGAAGGGATGAAAAATCGGTTTTATTTTGCATACGAGACAACGAAGAGGAGTTTCCCTTCTTTTTCAACGGAATATCGTGTAGAATATAAAAATACACGATTTAAATTTTTTTTGACTAAATCGGAGATAAGGATAATCTTCGACGGTCCGTCGAACGGATAAATCGGTTTTATTTTTCATACGAGAAAGCCATGAGGAATCTCCCTTTTTTTCAACGGAATATTGTATGGAATATGAAAATACACTATTTACAATTTTTGATCGAAATCGGAGATAAGGCCAAACCAACCTCCACGGTCCATCGAAGGGATGAAAAATTGGTTTTATTTTTCATACGAGAGAACCAAGGGGAGTCTTCCTTTCTTCTCAACGGATATCGTGTGGAATATAAAAATACACGATTTAAATTTTTTTTGGATTAAATCGGAGATAAGGATAACCTTCCACGGTCCGTCGAACGGATAAATCGGTTTTATTTTTCATACGAGAACACCATGAGGAATCTCCCTGTTTTTCAATGGAGTATCTTGCGAAATATAAAAATATACTATTTACAATTTTTTGAACGAAATCGGAGATAAGGACAACCTTCCACGGTCCGCCGAACGGATGAAAAATCGGTTTTATTTTGCATACGAGAAAACCAAGAGGAGTTTCCCTTCTTTTTCAACAGAATATCGTGTGGAATATAAAAATACACGATTTAAATTTTTTTTGTACTAAATCGGAGATAAGGATAACCTTCCACGGTCCGTCGAACGGAGAAATCGGTTTTATTTTTCATACTTGCGGACGAAGGGGAATCGAAGGAGATAAGTACAACCCTCCAGACATCGTCAAAGGGATGACAAACGCTTTTTATTTTGATACGAGAGGACGCAACGGGATCTCATAGATATTCACATATTCATTAGATACAGACAGTTTTCAGAACCGTTTATTCTTATTGTTGATACCTCAAAATACAATTATAACGTTTTTACATCTAGAAAAATAAGTATCACAAAACTTGTTCTAGGAAGAAACAGTAAAACTATAAGTTCATATCGAAGGATAATTAACTTTCTAATAACAATGATTTAATGAAGTATTGTAGTAAAATTTTTTTGCAACATGAAGCAGCACAAAATTTGACTTAAGTTCGAAAAATAATCTTTCAAATACTGCTACACATTTCTGCTTCCATGGCTCTGAATTTTTCTTTTATAATTCTGTAAGGAAGAGTGCAATTTCCATTTTAACTCTGTTACGCTAGTTGCCTATATTTTGTTCTGTATTTACAACCTGTAAATGAAATGCTTGGTAATAAGAAGTTTTGTATGGTATTGATAATATCAGTTAAATTTGAAATATCTAGAACATAGACTTTAGGAGATTTGTGCAATGTTTAATTGATTTGGATGTTCAAAGGTCAAATTAAAAAGCTACGGCATCTCCGCTAATTAGCCTTTGGAGATCAGCTGCGGCCTTCCAAGAATTCGCTCAGTCGCGCAGCTGAAAAATACTATTGTAAATACGAGTCGTATTTACGTTTTGGACAGGCAATGAATTTTAATTTTTTAATTCTTATAGGAAAAAATCTAATGTCCCTTCTGCGTGGATTTCATTACATGTTATAATGTAGTGTTTTATTACAATTTCTTATAGTGCTTATTCCCGCGGATAATATCTCGGAACGCGGGTACTCCTTCGAGCCTCTTACCGTCGTTATCCCGCAGACTGGCAGTGTCGCAAGCCATTCATGATCAAGCAGCGTACTTACCCTGCGTCGTCTCGAACTCTCAGCTGAAAGCGGGAAAGGCGGAACCAAGCAAGCAAAACAAGCAATTAAGATAAAAGAAGCTTAAATTTAATAGAACAACAAATCATCTATTGACAAGCCGTCGCGGCTATAGAAGAGCGCAGTTTTTAAAATATCGCGGCGCTTCTCCGCGCTTGTCTCGAGACAAGATAACTTTTACACGACATTAGCGGCTAGCTGCTGTTCGCGGGGTCGACGCAACTCGTCCCGAGACGAGGCTTCGCGGAAGCGCTGATGATCTGCCGGCAGCTCTCCACCAGGACTCAGCGACACTCATTCCTCACACACACAAGCACTCCGATACATAATTTTATAAGAGAGAAGCTAAACTAAAGAACACTAGGAAGGAACAAGGCGGACTTCGCGTTATCTCGCTCGTACCGTATTTCTAGTGTGATAATCGGGAAAACAGTAGGTCACAATTAGTAGCCGCGAATCCTTCGGGTTTCCCGGCAAGCGAGAGAGTGAGTTCGAAACGTCGTCGGTGCTCTCTAGTCTCACTGCCGCAGTGTTGCCGGATCTTCTCCCTTGGAGTCGCAGGGTAGCGATGGCACTGCGGAGTCTCGTACTCGGAGCGGAGCCTTGGCGGTTTATTTGAATTTTTGGTAGCTCTTTGCGGTGCACCAAGCCGCAGCGGGGGGTCAGGCCGCTCTTTCTTTTTACCGCGCTCTACGCTCTTACCGACGGGACGGTGTCGCAGACGCTTGACCGCCACCCTACTCGGCTTCACGCCTCTGGAAATTTACGTAGCTGACGTCGTTGTTGCCGTGGTAGCTGGTGCGGTCTCGTTCGGTGCGCGGCTCTCTCGCTTCTTTCGCTCGCGCGACACACCCATGCACACTCCCATTCGCTCTCTCGCTCTCATACGTTTCGCGCCGTGGTTGAGTGCTGCCAGGCTCTCCAACTTGCCGGTTCACTCTCTTCGGCGAGACAATTTCTCTTATAATATATTATTAAATACAGAATTTTTTTTGTGACTGTACCCTACCCTTGAGGGGGTATTATACCGAAGAAATTTGAAACAATCGAAAACTTTTTTATTACATATTTTGATTGTATATGTTATAATCTGCATGAAAAGAAATTTTTCTGCAAAAACTTCAAAAATTAAAGAAGTAACAGCAAATAATACGATTTTTTAAAATAATTTCGAAAAATGTTATAATTTATTAATAAATGTTATCAGAACAATACATAAATGTATAAACATTTTAAAAAATGGGTTTTATTACTATAACATAAATTTTAATACAAACATTTCAAGTGTAATGTTTTAAATATAGCGCGCGGATCAGTCGTGTCACCACGGTTGTCGCAGCTACTTTTTGACAATCGATTGCTTTTAGTATGTGCTACATGCTGGCCGAATTTTTTCAAAATAAAGTTTTGATTTTCGTGATGTAATTCTCGAGGAGAATTACGAGACCTAAAATTTAATATTTCAAATTTCGGAATTTTTCCGTTCTAAATTGTAAGCACTCGTAAAAGATTACCTAGTATTTTAAATCTTTTTTCACACTACACTACTAGGACATAGCAAGCCGCCGAGGTCGTCCTTATTTTTTTCGCGATTTGGGACAGGAGGCAGACCTGTTAAAATCAGGTGAAGATGAAAAATATTCAGAATTTCGGGCACCAGCCAACAGAGCGCAATGCAGAAGATTGGTTCTTCAAACTGTCGCATGAGGAGTTGAGCAAGATGCTCAACTCTCTCGGATTACGAGCTGGGTAATTTACATCGCAGCCAATTTCCAGGACAACGACATCTGTAACGAAGAGCAGGTCCGCAGAAAGAGAGAAGCAACGAGCATGTTGTTTAACGAGACAATGTGTATGGATCGTAGCGTAACAACGATCCAATACGAGAATTTCAAGAAAGGAACGCCCCACCCTTTCTCGTTTTATAAGAAAGACATTGTTTCACGAAGTTTCAAAACGAATAAAGAAGAGAGCACTCACTTCGACTTACCAGGGATTTAGAGAGTGCAGGCAGAATATGAGCTGCAAGACGACATAACAAAACCCGGCACACAACCAATTTTCCCAAGGAAAAGAAAGTGAACGTGCTGGATACAGTTATTCTTTTCAACCCACAAAATAACAGCATGAGAGACGGCTCCATGCACGGATAAAACGCTCTCCCATCTCGCAGAAGAGAAGGAAGAGAGAACACAACAGAAGGCGGCGCTCGACTAAGCGCCCCGACCTGCGCGAAAAAGATGATGAAGTCATTTTCAGCACCTATAGTAGCGGCAAACGCGACGTCGCTACTGGAAGATCATTTGAAATCTGAAGCCCCACTGACAAGCAGTGAACTTCAAGGACTGGTTAGCGTGATCGCAAAACAGTTCGACAAATCTACAAAAGAAATTGTCGACACACTGAGTGAGTCGCAAAAACGCGAACAAAACAGAGGGAGTCGGCCGAACCCCTCGCGGAGTAAGAGTAAAAACCAACAAAGCTCACAGCCGAGAAGCCAAAAGGGCAAGACTAAACAGCTGAATGATCATGAAGGCCAGGAACGTGGACAGGCCCAGGAAAAGGGGCCCGTCAAATGCCCGATCTGCTCGTCGGAAAACGAACAGAAATGAGTAGACGAGATGTTTACTTTTCCTAGCAGCGTTGATGTCAGGCTCTCTCGCGTACGACTACAAAGGCTAAGCAATTCCTGTGTGAGGTACATCTTTGGGGTAAGGAGGGATGACCATATATCCCCATACAGGAGGCGCCCAAGCTGGCTTCGTACCGACTCACGTCGGCTCTATTTTGAAGCCATTCTATTATATAGAATCATTCGGCTACGTGAGCCCGAGTACCTAGCATCCTTCTTTGTGCAACATAAGCCACGGCCCTCCAGTAGGGGTCCTCCTCCTGAACTGAGCATCCCTGGTGTCTGCACCGAGATCGGAACTAGAACATTCCAGGTTCAAGGGGCTCGGTTCTGGAACTCACTCCCCTCCACTTTGCGCCATGCATCCTCACTATCATCCTTCAAAAGGGCGGTGCGCCAATATTTAATCGAGCTCGAGCACTAGCCATTCTTCTTCTGGGGGTAGGTGGCGCTGGCATCTCTCCCTAGACCGTGAGGCCTGCGAGGCTTATATTAAAACTTACCACGGTCAACTGATTTAAATTAAGACGACTTGGCCTTGGGCTCAAAATTAACTGTGATAACGCAAACACAAATGATACTAAAGTTTAAGACGAATGTTCTAACAGTATTACTATATTATATTAGTATTATTATTATATTAAGCTGTGATATTATTTAAGTGTGATATTGAATTTAAGTAGGTCCTTGACCAAAAATACCAAAAGAATTAGTATTATTATTTTCTTTCTGCTTTTTTTTTGTTTTTCTAAGAACTATGTAAATATTTTAAAAACTTATACATTTTAATGTAATTTATATATTTTTTGCTGCAAAGCGAATAAAGGATCTATCTATATGTCTCTCTCTCTCTCTCTTACGAGTCAGCGTGATCGCGGTGCCCAGCATTCGTTTCTTGTGTCGGTGCACCCGCGAGTGCCCCAAGGTCTGTATTCTCTCAGTGCGTAGGCTCGGGTCTCCACGGGATTGACCGCGTGCGTTGTTGCGATCACTTTGCGACGTGTGAGTGCGACACGAGTACGTTAGCCTCGTATTCTTCGAATCTCGTTATTTTCTCTTTAGTGAGCGCATGCGACGGCACCGGCCGGCGCGCTCACACTAACACCACCGCGTTAAACTCTTTGTATTTTTGTCTATTGTCAGAGAGAATAAACTCTCAACTATTTTTACTCAAATCTCGATTAGTCATTTCGCGCTATACTTATTCCTTGCCACCATTTGCCCCGGATACCGCCACTCTCCGCGGGGGTACGATCGCGACGATCGTACTCATAAGCTGAGCGGCCGAGCCCGGCTAGAGCGGTTGGAGTAGTGCATAGCAGCGGTTGCTACGCACGCGCTGATCAAAGCGACAGACGGTGAAGCCTTTAGCGTTGTAACAGCTGCGGCGACTCGAGCTGCGGGTCGCCGACGGGGCGCTCTCAGAGAATTCCCGAAGGCAAGCGCTGCTGAGCACTGGGTTGGCTCTTTCGAGAGAACATGGCGGCTAAACCTCTCCTATAATACCTTTAAAAATTTTCACTTAAAAACATGTAAAACAAAAAGAATTATAATAATTAATAAAATCTGCACATAATATTATAAAAATATAGACAATTTTTGATAAATTAAGCTGTAGTAGAAGCCTCTGAGCTAATTTTATTTCAAGTTACATAAATTTCAAGTTTCATTAAAATATCATCAAGTTTCTAGATTCAAAAAGTATTGGAACTACTCTTCATTTCAGAAAGTAGTGACCGAGGAAAAAGTTACCACTACAAAAGTCATAGGATTTCGCATGAGCTATCGAATGGTGACTTTAAATTTGATCTTGAGCATGTCCTTTAAGGTCATTTAAAGGTAAACTTCAAAATAAGACCCTCTATTTTTGATCTCGCAGATGGAAAAGATGGAAAATTGTACGTCCGCATATGGTCTTCACTTTGACCTTAAGGTTAAGGTCAAGATCATTGTCAAGGATAGAGGGGTGTTCGAGGTAGAAAGACAAACTGTTATCTTTTTATTTTATTTTATTTCACAACAATATCTTCTTGCCGCTTTGAGGTCGTCAAGCGAAGTGAGTCGGAGCGCATCGCGCTCTCTCTTTTAAAGCCTCGGGCGCCCCCGGATCGCTCCTCAAAATTTTCCATTCGTTGAAGAATGGTAGAGCGCTAAATACAAAAGAGAAATTTACTGCTTTCCTCCCAGCTTATCGGGTGTACTCGAGGTCTCACCTTTCACGCTAAGACTCCCGAAGTGTCTGACAGACTCGAAGAATAGTCAGGTACTCCCAGCTGAAGACTGTTCTCAGATCACAGAAAATTTAAATATAGGGAGAAACACTTTCAGCTTCCCTATCAGCCTATCGGGTAGACCCTAGGTATCACCTTTCACGTTAAGACCCCCAAGGCGTCTGACAAACTCGGAGAACACTCAGTTGCTCAGTTGCAACAAGGAGTCGCTCGCAAGCTCTCTCCTTCTCTATTTTTTTAATTGATCATTTCTTCTCCTCTCTTATTCCGCTGTCTCCCCTACACCCACGAAGACATTACAAAATTCTTTGCATAGCTAAACGTCGCGATTTCTCGAAGCTCGCGCGTGGTCTCTAGCTTCAGAAACAAAACACGTATCTCTATCTTTATATTTTAAAAAGTCGAGGCTTCAAATTTCGATGATTACGTATGTTTACTCTTCCCAAGGGTTATAAAATCAAAACTGTTTCTAACATTACTCGGCCTTGGCCTGACGTTCAAGTTTACAAATAAATAACGACTTTTATATAACTTTTAACTTGAACACAGAAATTAAACAAAAACGAAAATTGAACTAAACTAAATTTAATCGATTTTCTTTTATAATTCTTGTTAAGTTTAAATAATTTTTGTTTCAGGAGGACTTAGTGCAAATTCAATAGTTCAACTTCTAATTACCGATGTCAATGATAATCGACCAATTTTTAAGCCAAATATATACAATGTAACTTTAAGACTTGGAAGCTGGATAAATGAGCCAATAGTTCACTGCAATGCAATCGATAAGGATACTGGCTTTTTCGGTAAAGTAACTTATAAAATATTAACGGGAAATGAGGCCGGCCACTTTCGTATTAATCGAACTTCTGGAGAGATTCATTTGTTGCAATCGAGTCTTATAACCAATTCTTCAACATATAAGTTGAACGTCAGTGCTACAGATTCAGGAGGCCTCAGCAGCATTGTCAATGCATTTGTTGAAATCAACGTAATTCTTTCCAGCCAAAAGGTGGCCAGTTGTGATAAATCAACATATAGCATTAGTATTAAAGAAAACACAGCTCAAAATACATTTATTGGCAGTATTAAGGATTCAAGTAGCTCTCTTAATACCGGTAGGTATATCTTTAACCAAATAAAGTATTTTCTTTATCTCTTTTTTATAAGTTTTTTTTGAGTAATTTAAGGGGGTTATATACCGAAAAAATGTCAAAAAATCAATTTCTTTTATTTGATTTTTCGATTCTATACTTTATTCACTACTTAGAAAAAAATTTTCATGCACGAATTAAAAAAATTTTAAAAGTTACGGCTTAAAATCTGATTTTCTAAAATTAATAAAATTTACGTTTACTAAAAAATAGCTGTAAAAATAATTTAATTATTATTTTAACATTA
>JAWWEM010041946.1:0-13465 GCA_035582935.1 Ormyrus thymus
TTTTAATTTGTGCATGAAAATTTTTTTCTAAGTAGTGAATAAAGTATAGAATCAAAAAATCAAATAAAAAAAAAATTGATTTTTTGAAATTTTTTCGGTATATAACCCCCTTAATCTACTTATGGCTTATTAGGGGTGGTTTCTACCCTTAAAAACCAGTTAGGGCAGACATGAAAAAACATAGATCTAATATTTTTCATTGTTCTATCACTCTGCCAAGTTTTATTAAAATCGGTGAGTGACAGTTGGGTAGGGTTACTTGTAAGATATGCAAGAAATGAAAAGACGATACCAAGGGAGATGGGATATAAATATGATAGCCGATTTATGCTGATATCTGAAAAGAGAGGTTGTTCAAAAAAGAAAGAAACGTGGAAGAAATCCGCTAATGCGATCCTTTGAATTCAAAAAGGTGCGAAACCGAAGGACGTTGTAAATATAAAAATACATACAAAAGTCCAAAATCTAAATCATATAAAAATGATGTAAACTTGGGATTTGCGAATTTGGGGTTCTGGACTTGAGATTGTTTTAAGGAAATCATATAGTTTACTGTACGAAATACCTGCAGTTTTCAGCATTTTTGATGATTTCCAAGAAAACTTGAGCCAATCTGATGACTCGGACGCGAGATTCGGATTCAGCGGACCCAAAAACATGTAAATATGCTAGATTACTTTGTTTGCAATGTATTTTCGGGATTTGATCTTGACCTCACCTTGACCCTGACCTGACCTGGTCACACGGACCTCAGATTCGGATTCAGCAGGCCCAAAAACATAAAGATCACTTGGTCTAATTTACCGCGCAGGATACTTTTTTTGTGGGCCTGTGTTATTTGTATGTTTAGTTGACGAATGGAATACAAAAGATCACTTAGCAAAAGGTCACCTACTGCAAAAGGTCATGATTATTTTGTATTAAACAGCGTGTATTTTTTATATTGTGCTATATATTTGCGTAGAATTTAAGTCTCCGAACTGTATGTTCGTGCGTTAATCTGTTTGTATAAATCATTTGTGTAGCTTTAGAAATCTTTTCACGTCGATTTACCGTAAGCCATAAAAATGATCAGTAGCTCCGATCGTATACCTGCAGTTTCGGCAGGTAAGATTTCACTTTGACCCGACCGTAGATTAGATATCTCTCCCGCGCTCAGCCACACTCAAGAAACTGAGAAATACTCAAAAGGCACGTTTAGCAGAGATTAAGCTAATGAGCTCGCGGGTAAAGAAAAAGTCACACGATGCTTTAAACTCAAGTATCCACAAATCGTGTATGGAGGCGGTCCGCGAAATTTGGTCCGAAGCACGGAGAACGCATTTCGAAATAACTGCTAGAAATGAAGCCGATTTATTTCCTACACTGCAGGCGGCGTACGAAGATACGTTGGATTATTTTGTGACTCGAGTTGCTGAGTTGGAGGAGGAGGTAGCTCCAGTTCGGTCGGATCAGAAAGCTCAAGAGCCGAGTTCGTGGCCTGTTAAACTTCCGAAGTTAGATTTGCCAACCTTTTCCGGCAAATACGAAGACTGGGAAAGCTTCTGTGATCGGGTTACCTCTCTTCTTCATAATGCACCGTGTGTAGATGACTCGACAAAATTGCACTACCTCAAGTTGTGCCTCACCGGTCCCGCGGTAGATCTAGTAAAGGACGTTTCAACTACGAGTGCGAATTATACCCCCACTTGGCAGGCATTAAAGGCTCGATTTTACAATCAGCGTCTAACTGTATCGAATCATTTAAACGTGCTACTTAATATGCTTCATTTAAAGAGAAAATCGACCACCGAAATGAGGACATTTGCCGACGAGGCTCAGCGGATCGTTCGAGCGTTAGGCAATTTAAAAATGCCTCTGTAACATTGGGACGTCTGGTTCATGCATATATAAGCTCACGATTAGATCGCGAAAACAGTGGAAATCCGAGTGAAGTGCTAAAGATCGAGTACCGGCTGCAAGTATCGCGTCCGACAACGCTGATTCAGCTCATTTATTATGCTTTCCGAAGTTCACTGAGTTAGTAAACTTTTTAGAAAATCGCGCGTGCGCACCCAGCATGATAAGTCAGAGCACAGATAGATTAGGAAAAGAGTTTGTTCACACAATAAAGGCCATTCCCTGGATTGCGGAAAATATTTCATACTAGTGCGCGGCACTCGTATAGGAGAGAATCATCGAAATGCCCACTCTGCCCAGGATTATATCCGCTGGCAAGGTGCCCCGCCTTTTTGGCTAAACTTTGCCACCTGCGCCACGCGGACGTTTGTCATCTATATCTCTATTATAATTGCTTAGGCTGCCATAAAATGCCCTTCAAAAAGTAGCTGTAATGCATGCAGGGAAAAGCATCACTCACTCCTCCATTACAAAAAAACGCAGCCGCAAACCACACCCTCTACCTTGGAGCCTCGGGCCGAAAAGGCTCCGGCAGGTAAGTACTGTAGGTCCTCAAGACGCTCAGACTCGTGTACGAGCCTTATTAGATCAAGGCTCAGAGGGCTCTTTTGGGACAGAATTGACCGCGCAATTACTTGGACTCCCGAAGGAGAGAGTAAAGAACCCCCTGAAGATACTGGGAGGAAGCACTGCCGGTTCTGCTCGTCAAAAACTATACGGTAAGCTCGATCACAGATCTGAAATCTGACATTGACGTCGAAGCTCTTGTTCTTCCGCGGCTCACGTCTCAATTATCCGTGCGCAACCTCATAGAGCTCAATTTCGGTGAATATACGGAATTAAGTTTGGCCGATCCGCAATTTCATATTTCGGACACCCTGGATTTTATCTTAGGCGCTGATATTTATAGTCTACTACTCCGCCCCGGATTACAAAGCTTTGACACAAGGGAACTAATCGCGCAGGACACGGCATTAGCTTGGAATCTGGCACAGTACAAAATCTCGCGGCACGGCGGGCGGAGCAAGGTCCTCAGGCTGCGCTGCGAAATTTGCACATTGGGCCTCGGGACTATTACACAAGACCTTAGAACGGTTTTTGACCCTCGAAGAATTACCGCAAGCCGGGCCCCGCCTGAAGGCGGAGGACGAGGCATGCGAAAAATTGTTTACCAATACTCATTTGCGAACTGCAGACGGTCGGTATGTTGTGCGTCTGCCATTGATCCCGCTTCAGCGCACGCTTACCAAGAGTTTATGACGACGTACGAAAAACTCGGGTATATGACCCAAGTGCCCGGCGGCGAGCGCGATGACACAAACACGTGGTATCTTTCACATCACGCTGTCCTCAATGCGTCAAAATTTCGAGTGGTGTTTGATGCTTGACGGCGAACACGCAAGCGTCATTGTTTAAATGACTTTCTAATGGCCAGTCCCCCTCTCCAGCACGATCTTTCTTTAATGTTATTGAATTGGCGACGATATAAGTTTGTTGTTACGGCCGATATTGTTAAAATGTTCCGACAAATCCGCGTTACGCCCGCTAATCAAGACCTACAGCGACTCGTGTGGTCCCCTAGTTACAGCGAAGCTCCAGTAGACTACCACTTGAATAGCGTTACTGACGGTACAGCTTGCGCACCAATTTTAGCGATACGGATGCTAAGTTAACTTGTGCAAGACGAAAGGAGCCGATTCCTGCTCGGTGTGCATTGTTTGGAGTCAGACACTCACGTTGACGACACTTACGCAGGCACAGATCAACTTTCCCTCGCCATTCAAAAACGATCGGAACTTATCGAACTCTTAAAATCGGCCGGCATTGAGTTACATAAATGAGCTGCTAACCATCTGGAGCTTCTTCCATCGCCGCAGTCTCATAACAAATTGACCGCGATGGCTCGATTAAAACACTTGGCGTTCATGGGAATCCAAGCCAGGATGAATTTAGCTTCAGCACATTAAAGCTAGACAATTTCCCCGTGTCGCTAACAAAAAGGAGGGTACTGTCTAATATCGCGCGATTATTCGACCCATTGGGCTGGCCCATTCACCAATCAGTATCACGGCGAAGGTAATAGTGCAAGATTTATGGATAAATAAAAGTGATTGGGACGCTCCGTTACCGGAAGATATTCGTGAACGTTGGCTGACTTACTCTAATTCACTTTCGGTGCTCACTGCACTTCGCACGCGAAAGTGAAAATTGCTTTCGTTTCACCTTATTAGCTGCAAAACCGAATGTCGCCCCAATAAAGACTATCAATCAGTATACCGAATGTCGACTTATGCGGAACAGCTCTATTCGTGAAACTAGTTTGCCACTTAAAAACACCGGAATTTATTAAGAAACGATTTTATGGTCAGATAGTGATATACTTCTGAAGTCGTTAAACAAGCATCCTTGCCATTGGAAAATCTTTTTAGCGAATCGCATATCGCAGATCCAAACGCAGTTACCGGACGCGATCTTCCTACGAAAGAAAATCTCGTGGATATAGCAAGTCGAGGAACAGGCCCGATAGGTAGATTGGCGTCCAACGCCCAAAGTTACTCAAGTCTCGCACGCTCAAACGCGCGCGACGGAGTCGGAGATACTTACGCGCTTCTCTAGCTTATTCAAACTTACGCTCGTCGTAATTTGCGCACGCGCAAGAGTGGTCTGCGTCCACTATTAATGTCTCTCACCGCGCCGGAGCTAAACGGTGCCCGTACGACCATTATACGGGTAGTTCAGTTGAGCGCATTCGCGGCGGTTACCGTTTTTTTTAGCGTCAACTTCTGATTGTTTTTAATTTTGTTGATTAAGGGTAAGGTACAGTCAGAAAAAGAAGTTCTTTATTTGAAATTTTACATTTGTAGAAATGTAACTATGTTTTAGTTACATAAAAATTAAGACAGAAAAAAAAATGTCAGCTCATTTCAAACAAATTAGAAAGAGTTTTACTTTAAACAGTCATCAAAAAAGGGTTCTTTTGAAAACGTCTCCTTCGGGGCACACCTTTAGATATCATCAAAAAAACTGAATTTTTTTGATGCGGAATGCCAAAACTTACAACTTTGCAAAGGTTTCTGTTTTTAAACTCAAAAATACAATTTTAAGCCCATTTTATGTGTGCGAAACATTAAAAAGGTGAAAAAATACTCTATTTTTAACAATATAATTATGATTAAAAAATTGAACAATTATTTTAAGGGCAAAAGCTTCTGTAACTTTTTTATAAATAAGTACATAATAACCAACTTTCGTGCACAGTTTCTGCTGGATCCAATAAATGTTGCCCCGCAGGAAATATTTTGAACATTGAAAAAGTTGATTTTAAGAAAACCATGATTAAAGATTCTCACAAAAACAAGTTGAAAGATTTCTCACTTAAGCAGTTCAAAATTTTCCAGCACAATATAACAGTCCTTCTTGCTTCCTCAGTAAAGCTTCTGAAGGTTGCTGACTTTTTGGGATTGCGGTATGCCTTTCTCTTCTGGTTCTTTGATCTGGATTGCCTTTGCTGCCTGTGTGTCTCTTCTTCTGGCAAATCTCATCATGCTGCTTACTGGCTTAATGGTTTGGTTTCATCGCTGAGTTTTTAAAAGCACATTATTGAACTAGGAAACAGCATTTACAACTGTTATTTCAATTCTGTTCTTAGATACGAACACTTCTTTTGGGCACTTTTTCCAAATAAGTGAATGCAAACTCTCATTTGCATTTTGTGTCTTGCCTCCTGCACAACGCATTAACAATTGTTTATTAGAAGGTCTTATAAATTTTTTCCACTACATAAACACAAAGATTTTCACTGCCCTCGCTAAATTCAATGATTTTAAATAAATTCTTCAAAGCTGTAGAATGAACTAGTAAAACTTCTCTATGCTCTCTTTTTAAATTAACAGGTATCTCTGATGGATTTTTTAAATCACTTTCAGAGTTGTCAATTTTTATTTTTTTTTTACTATACAGTGCATTCTAACTCTGACTGTCGGGTTCTGACTGCTGTTACGCGTCATAGACGTCACATACTTTGCATTTCGTAGCACATTTCATATTAAGAATCAGAAAATTAAACAAAATATTTATTAGTTTGAAATATGTTGTATTAAACAATTTCGATAGGGTTTGAACAGGCGAAGCGTTTATCGTAAGGCAAAAGAAAGCCCAAAAAAAATTCATTGGGACTTAGCTTCTTCCTAACTAATTTATCGTTCCAATAGTATCTCAGAGATTCATTAAAACCAATAAGTTTCAACATATAATTTTAAACTTTTCTATATTAATTATTTAATTTTGTATTATAAGGAATGTTATATTCTTCTCTCTCTCTCTCTCTCTCTCTCTCTCTCTCTCTCTATCTCTCTCTTTCTCTCTCTCTCTCTCTCTCTCACAGTCATATGTATTATTATCATATATATATATATATATATATTCTAATTTGCACTAGAATCTAACAGATACTGACGACACGGAGGGCGCTGTAACAAAAGAGAGAGGGTTAGGAGAGAGGGTTAGAGAGAGAGCGTTGTTGCGAGAGCGCGAGAAGCGCATATTAGGCAAATTGCCTCGCGCCTTTGACGTTTGAAAAGCGTTGACCTGTGCCTTCCCGCCTTGCGTGCGACATTTGCCCGGTGTGACCACCCATGAGTCCCGTGTTTCCTTCCTGCGCCCGATCCCGACTCCGTCACGTCGAACCACGACCAGTTGAGCGGAGGACTTCGTGAGAAGTTGCAGCGTTAACGCTTCCAAATTGTCCACTCTGGGCGAATTCCGCATTTGCTCTCTCTCTCTCTCTCTCTCTCTCTCTCTCTCTCTCTACATCTCTCTCATGCCTTGCTGCTCGCCTGGCCGCTTCGCGCCTGTTGCTTTACGAGTAACCTAATTCGAGTCATTTTGTCCTTTTTGTTTATTCTGTTTGTCAATATATCTCGTCTCGTAATACGTCTCGTCTAGTAAAGACGTATTGTTCTTTATTTATTTTTCCCGCGAACCCGTTTCGATTCTATAGCAGCAGAGGAAATCCGGCGAGTACGCGAGGCAAGATTCAGTTCCACGTTGCTGAGAGCCTCCGGCTCTCGTTTAATTGATTTCACTCCGTTTGAGTGTTTAATTCAGATTTTATAAAATTTATGCAACGGCTGACTAACCGGCCGTTATAGTATTATTATTTTATTTTTATACGTCCATTTTAGAATTTAATAAACAACAAACAAAGGAGGATGCCCACGGATTTGTAAAAAGAAAGAGAATGCAGAAGAATGTATAAAAGTAACGCTATCTTTTAGAGATGGTCAAAATGTCAACAGCAGAATAAAATTTAGTCTGGGGAAATACAGGGAAATATGTAAAAAACTAAAGCCAATTTCATTATAATAAGTGAAAAAACCAAGATTTCATCCGACATTCAGTAGTAAAACTTAATAAAAAAATTTTTCGTAATTTCAACTTAACATAAAATGCTGTTTTTATTTAAATACTTACGATTTTAAAAATTCTTTATACTAAAACCGGTTATATGCATTCCTTGTAAAATTTGACCATGAATTGCCGCGAGCATTCTCCTTTAAATAAAAGTTTTTATTGGAATATTTAGTCCCGAAAAACAGAGTTTTTGAAACTCCATGCACAGAACTTGATTTCGCGCAAGCTTGAATCAAAATGCATGTACTAAATCAAACTTTGATCAAGTCTTATAAAAAAATAACGTTCAATACAAAAGCAAAAGTGATTTTAACCTGGTGTTACCTTTTGGCCCTATCTTCGTTTTAAATATAACTAAATAAAAATTTTAAGTTAATTGAACTTTCTGAGATAATTATTAGTCAAAGAAAAGTACTTTTTTTATTTGATTTGAACTATATTACTGAAACTAATGTAACCAATCATAATAAAATATTAATAATAATCAAAATATGACTGTTTTATGTGATATATATAATCACGATACCACGCACGATTAAAATCGTCAGAAAACAAACACAAGTACATGAATTTTTAAAATTCTTTATAATTTTGGAAATTTAGTTAAAGAAAAAAATAAGTGGTCAATCATTAAGAAAGACCGACTATTCACTAACAAGGGCAGTGTACGACATTTGGGTAATGACTTTTTCTGTAACTTTGGAATATATAATTTAAAATCGTTATAAAACCAAAACTATTAGATGAATTTCAAAAATTCTTTTTAATTTTGAGCATGGCAGGCAACAAGTGCCCAAGCAGCTGAACTTCTCAAAGAGCTGCGCTGTATGAAACAGAAGAGGAGCAAGAAATAAAAAAAAGGCAGGATGACGCAAAGGAAATGACTACTTTGACAAGAAGAGCAAATACGCGCCAAGATAAAGGGACAAGGCTACGAGCCAGCAAATACAGTGGCAAGAAGAGTCATCCAGGAGGGTCTCAAACCAACCACCAACGGTGGTTTCCAGGGTGAGTCAGCTATGGAGAAAAGGGTTATGGGTTTTAGTGAGTAAAAATCTCACACTATCAGGCAGTGTGGTCCCTTCCTGGTGTCTGTTGGCGGCAGCCGACCGGCGCGGTCCATCTATGGCCGCGCGGGTTGATGAAGATTTCCCATATTCCGTCGTAAAAGAACAACCTTGGACTCTCAACCCTTAAACCCTCAACATTACATTCTGATCCTTAGACTCAACCCTTAAACCCTTAAGCAATTAACCCAATGAAACTTAATCCCCGAACCGCTAGACCCTCAACCCTTAAATCCTCAAGCTTACACTCTGAACCCTGAATTGTTAAACCCTTAAGCCTTAACTCCTTAACCTTTAAGCCCTAAATCCTTAAATTCTTAACCCTTAAGCCTCTCTTAACTCTTAACCCAACAAACCTTAATCCCTGAAGTCTGAAGCCTGCAACCCTTAATTCTTAAACTCTCAATTCTTAAGCTCTGAACCCAATGACCCTTAAACTCTTAACCCTTAAGTCCGAAACTACTAAGACCTTAAACTCTCAACCCTTAAGCCCTGAACCCTTAAACCCTGTAGCTTCAACCCTCAAACCCTTAAGCGTTAAGACCCGAAGCCTTAATCCTTAAACTCTCAAGCTCTAAGCTCTGAATCTAATAACATAGAAAATTATTGTAGTTGTTTCTAATGGCTCCAAAATTTTGCTTCCTCCTACAGGAAGCTTTGTAATAATAATTTTTGGAGTTGTTCTAAAAACCTGTTATAACTGAATTAAAGGTATCAGGAACAAGAATAAATGGTTTTTGAAAAATGTCTGTATGGATGCATGTTTTTTTTCTTTTTATTATATGGGGAAGTATGGGAAATCTTCATCAACCCGCCCGGCCACAGACAGACCGCGACGGTTGGCTGACGACCCCTACCGCCAACAGACACCAGGAAGGCCCCGCACTTCCTGATAGTGTAAGCCACTCCAGAAACCACCGTTAGGCATTACTTCAGGTTAGCGCCGTCGTCCTGTCATCTAGATCTTCCTAGATGATGGCTTTGCTAGCCATTGAACTTGTTGGCTCGTAGCCTTGTCCTTGTATTTTGGCGCGTATTCACCGGTGTTTCTACGCGTGGTCATCTTCTATGTATGTGTGTCACATTTGCTCTTCCTCGTCAAAATCTTCATTGTCTTTGGGTCATCTTATCTTTTTGTTATTTCTTGTTCCTTTTCTGTTCACTCAGCGTAGATCATTGAGAAGTTCAGCTGCATAGGAACTTATTACCTGCCATGCTGTCTCTGATATGAGTCTGAATTTTATCAGATTCTCTGTTGTAATTTTCCGTCCGATTTCAGCCTCCCATTTTCCGCGAGTCTCACTGTAACTAAAACCAACTTCAACTCAAACTGAGGGCACCAATGGGTTAGTAGGGTTATTTTTTAACATAAGCGAGTTTGTCACGTAAGTGACTCCTCGGTCGTGACTCTGGGTTCGGCTAAGTTCCACATTAAAAAAAAATAAAAATCATAATTTTGGTAAAAAAAATTAGCCGATGAAATGTCCATGGTCGATAAAATGTCCCAGGCGATGAAATGTGGTCCATGAAATGTCCGTCGATGAAAAAACTGTAGGTGAAAAGTCCGCATTTCCAATATCTTACCAATCGTGTCGAGCATACCGAGCGGTCCGTAAGATGAGGGTTTTACCTTGGGCTTTCTCCTCTTGGGCAAGAGTACTAGCCTTTGCTGTTTCCAATTAGCTGGAAAAATTCACTCTGCAGGCATGTGTTTTACATGTTCATAAATAATTTTGGCACTGTATTTATGCTCGCTTTCAATACTATGTTCGGAATTTCATCAAGGCCTGGTGCTTTGGCGTTTCCGAATCTTCCGCAAGTATCCAGCAGCTGCTACTCTCTCACTGTCGGTATTGTCTCCACATCATTACATTCTATTAAGAAATGGGTCTCTGACTGTGGCGGAAAAAGCTCTGTCACTATCTTTTTCAAAAGGTCGGGGCACGTAGGCGATGACATTGGTTGGTTTCTCAATCTCGCCATTACCACTTTGTATAGTCTACCCGACTATCGATTTCGTTGAAGAACTTTTCCCAGCATTCCTTCTTGTTGCGCTTGATGGCCTTACTTAGCTTTCGGCGTGCCCCTTTCGCTGAGATAGTCACCTTGCTCGCATGCACTCTTTACGTGTCGTGGCAATTTAACTGTTCCATCAATGCACTGGTGAAAGCCTGCTGGCTGCACGCTTTCGTGGCATGACGGCAGTACAAGCCTTTTTTACTCTCATGATGATGTCATTTGCCTTCTCCGTAGCATTATTACCATTGATCGGACGATTTTCCAAGGCTTCCCAGAACAAGTTATAATGAAAGGCGCTTGCCTTCCAGCCAATTCCGTTGATCTTCTTGGGTGCAGTTTTGGCTCTCCAGCCGCTGGACATTTGCCAGGATATCATTCGATGGTCACTGACGGTGTAGATATCCATGTTCTCCCACGAGTAGTAACCTCTGAGAAGGGTGAGGTCTACAATAGATGTTGCCTCACCTCTTGGAAACGTGGGTTCATTCCCGCTGTTTATTAAGATCAAGTCTAATATAGTCATCGCTTCAAGTAGTATTTGCCCTCTAGCTTTGGTTTCCTTACTGTCCCAATCGAGTGCCCAGGAATTAAAGTTCCCAGCTATTGCCACGGGAAAGTGCTATTTCGCATCCGTAGTCAGTCGGTAAACTCGTTCAGAGTTTACTGACTTTCTAGAACGACTGACTTTAGTGAGACTAGGTGGAACATAGCAACTGTAGAAAGGTATGCATGTATGTGTGTATGTGTATATGTGTGTGTGTGTGTCCAGATGTATGTAGGCAGCTGGATCTCAGCTTCTACTAAACGGATTTGTATGTTTCACCGCTGATTTTTTTTGCGATGGTGGAAAAAAAAATTCTTTTTTTGTTTAGCTTATTCGTTTTCATTTTATAGACAATTTTTAATTTTCAAAAATTTAATTTTACTATTTTTTAATGACAGGATTGAGATATTTAATCGAACAAAAACCATTTTAAAAAGCATAAAAATACTTATAATTTCAGAGAAAAAATTACTCTACCTCTTATGGTTCTTTTGTTTTTAACAAAAACCTTTTTTTTATTTAAAAGCTTATAGTTCTTAATTTAAATTATCAACTGCTCTGTAAGAAATGTTGGTAATTAAAAATATATAGACCTATTAGCTGCAAAACTTTCAACTCATTTTGTCAATTAGTTTTTGAGTAAAAAGCTGAAAACTGAAAAAAATGAATTTTCTATCTCCAACAATTACAGGAGTAAAAAAGCTTCAATTGACTTGAAATTGTGGGAAAAGGTAGATCTTTTGTATATTTAGAGCTGTATAGTTCTTCAACTTGTAAAACTTATTATGTCCAAAGATATTAAGGTTTCATCTCTTTTTTCAAATTTTTTGGATGGCTATCTTAGTAAATAATCTGTCTTTTTCAATGATCGGACACTATTATTTAGCTTTAGGGAATTGTACATTTATGTGAATTTCTTCATATTCGTCTATTTTTGTACATTTCTGTACATGTCTGTAAAAAAAGTCTAATAAGTCGACAAAATGTACACAATTGTACAGAAATATACAGAAATGTACAGAAATGTATGGAAATATACAAAAATATACGAATAAATACACATCGGTATAGAAATGTAATAGAAATGTACAGAAATAATCAAATTATACTTTCGTCAGGGTTCAAATACGTGAAATTTATTAAGGGGGTATGATACCCATCATTTTACTTTTGCGTAAATTCCAGCCTGAACCGCTAGATAGAATGTCCTCAAAGAAAGCTTAAACTCTTTGTTTTTATAGCCACAGTCCAGATTGAAACTGGTTTTAATTTAAAATATTTGGGTTTACTATTTTTCAATTAAAAAAGACTGAAAAACAATTTATTAATTTAAACAAATTTCATGAATTTTCTAAATTTTTCTTAATTTAAAAATAGTAAACCAAAATATTTCAACTTAAAAGTAGCTTCAGTCTGGAAAAAGATCAGAAAGAAAGATTTTAAGCTCTCTCTATTGAAAAAAATATGATATTTTTACCTAAAAAAAATATCACAGTTTTTCAAGTGTTCTTTGACCCAATTCGATACATGAAGAAAATCAGGTGTTTTATTCACTTGAAAAAATCACGCGATGAGCATCGCTTAATTAAAGTAGATGATTTTCCATCTATGAAAGGAAATGCAAAAAATAGGAAACACTTTATATTTTTATTTTTATTTTTCTGTTTTTATTTTTCACGTGAAAAAAACACATGAATTTCTTCATATATCGAATTGGGCCACAAAACACTTAAAAAACTTGGGAGTTCTTTTTAGATGAAAATATCATGTTTTTTTCAATAGGGCTATTAGATAACAAGTCATCTATCGGTTGAGTCTGGAGTTTGCGCCAAACTCCAAAAAACTAAAGTTTACAAGAAACAACAATAACAAAACTTGTTAGTTTTTTCTAAAAATATAGCACCCGGATCGTTACAATTTTTAAACTATAATTACCACTAGTTTTCTTGAAAGTGCAACAAAAATGATTAAGTTATTCTTATCGTACTCCAATGTCACGAAGATAAACTAACATGAATCTTCTCTATTATCTCTGTCGAACCCTAGTATTGAAGAATTGAATTAACCATTGACGAAGAATGTCAGGATCATTTCTATAAATTAATATCTGCATGATAATCTCTCTTTAATAAGTTGAAGCTTACATTGGTCCAATCGCATGATGTTAAAAGCAGCACAATCTTTGCAATATCAGGCAAACATTATGCTGGATCAGATATTCCAACAACGTTCTGCTAGTAGAATTACGCGGCTTTTCGGACGCATCAGAAAAGACTTACGTAGCATGTGTCAGTAATTCCACCATCACTCTCCCTTGGATACGACAGCTGCCTATATATTGAAAAACCTACCCCACTCACTGATGATCCAACAGATCATTCGGCTTTGATACCGGGACACTTTTTAATCAGAATGCGACCAATTGGAATCCCAGAACCATTTATTTATTTATTTATTTATTTAATTCAGAGTTATACAAATTTAGATTACACAAATTTATACAACAATCACTGATTCTACAGTG
>JAWWEM010041957.1:0-13464 GCA_035582935.1 Ormyrus thymus
TTCAGGATAGTGCGAGTTTGTCCTTCGATTACGATAGACTATACTAATTTTTAATCAGGTATTTCTCTCCGTGTACTCCAAATAACAGATAGTACGATCGTCGCTCAAAGCAAAACCCCTCCAGACGAAAGTCTCTTTCAATAAACTCGGCCTAACCCACCGGCCGCCACAAAGAGGCCCCCGAAACAGCAGCAGCGGCGCATCGCTTGCAGCATCCGTCGCCGAGGGGCCGAGGTGCGCAGCGATCCCCGACCGACGACGGCGACGCTCGACTTTATCGCCGTGACGGCTTTCTTCGCCTCACCTCTCTCTCTCTCTCTCTCTCTGTCTCTCTCTCTTGTCGGAAGCGACCGCTATAATGTACTCGTCGGCGATTAGCGCCGAGCCAAGCGAGACTCTCTCCCGATATCTTTTCCGACGGCCGAGATTTGTTGGCTGGACGTTTTGGGTGAGGGTCGGGCCGCTTTTATTAGGCCGACGAGGGACGTCGCAATTGGGTTGCCGCCGCCGCCGCCGCCGCGGTTAAAAATAAAGTCTTTTGGAGGCGGTCGTCTCGCGCTTGGACTTCGTCGACGCCGTTTTGGCGAGGCTCGCGCGGCGGGCGTTCGATCAGCCCGCCGGGAGAGACGCTAATTGAAGTGTAATGGCCCGCGAGCTGATTAAAACAGAATTCTCTCCACCGTTACTTTCGACGTTAGGAGAGACTTTCGATGCCCGCGAGGTCTGATAAATCTACGACGCAGCTCGATAAGCCAAATTCCACGAGCAATAAATCAGCCGAGCTCTAGTAAAACGAGCGGCTCTCAAAGCTTTGTCACGTGAAGCAGCAGTGCTCGAAAAGTGACTATACGCGCCGTGTCCCTTTTAGATTCGCGCTTGCTCAGCACAAGAGAGAAGCAGTCCGAGTTGGCGCCACGACGCTCATTTCGCAACGGACTTCCCACTGGCGCTTATAGACGCGGTTTGCTTTTCTTTATCGTTCGGTTAACTTAGCAATTCTCTCTCTTTGCCATTGCTCTAATTCGATCGTTTGGATATAGGAATATACTGCGGGTACGTCGGCTGTTTTTTATCTCTCGCTGGTTAAGGAGCTTACCGGAAAGTTTTCGTGTAACGAGGCAGTCGATAATTTGAATTATTCAATTTTTCAAAGTATAAGGGGGCCTTCTACCGTTAATTAGCCGTTCGTTTCGAGCGGCTTGCAGACAAAATTTCAGCGCACTGGAAAGAGAAAATAATTTCGAAAAGTAATTCTCCCGGCAATCGATGGATCTATACGACTCGAGTTATCGCTCTCTCTCTCGAAGAGACACGGCGAGCCATCCGACGCTGGACGACTCCGGCAGCTGCGCTCGTCTCCGCATGCAGCCCTAAACGCCTCGCAGATAACAACTTCTACTTCATAACGTGTAATTGCAGTTAATAGCCTCCGCTCGTGAAGATTTATTTTTGTAACTGCATTCTCGTAACGGTACAGGACGCGCGGCGGCGGCGTTTAAAGTGACATTTGCATTAGGGGCACTTTCACATCCTTTTGTATAAAGTTACAAATCCGCTCCTCGGCGCTCTGTTTTAATAAGGCGGCGATTTTTAGCTCTCGATCGCCGCTGCTTCACTTGCTTCGATTTATGAAAGTCGCAAGCTTCTTTTACAAACCGTTTCCTTTGTAAATAATTTTTTATACCCGCCGCGTAAAAAGCACCGAATGCCGCGGACGGCTTCGGGAGGAAAGGAAGGAATCGAAAAAGAGAGGCGTGACATTATTTCGAAAACAGGTTCTTCGGATTTCGGAGACTCGACGACTGCTTAGTTAGAAAATACGCGCATTTATTAAAATTTCGCGCTAAATTTAGCCCGGGCCGAAAGAAAAAAACTTTTACGACTATCCTCGTTCCCTCCCCCGGAGAACTTGCGAAATTGCATGAATTATTGAGAACCTCGCGCGATTTCAACAACCAAAAAGGAAGCGAGCGCAGCAACTACCAACCATATCACTTCCGGGGTGTAACAACCCGTAATAACCGCAGAGAGGCCCCTTACACGCGTCGACAATGTTGTCGAATGTTTATTTTGATCCCGGCGGTCGATTTCTTCTCCAAGTCGGAGAGTTTTCGTGGGCAGTCCCGCTCGACCGGTATAGAGCGGCCCGGTTTTCTCTCTCTCTCTCTCTCTCTCTTTCTCTCCTCTTTTTCTCGCTCTCCGCGCCGTCGTAAATTTCGCCTCGACGGCCACCGACGCTCGACTGCCGCCGCCGCCGCTGCATCGAGGCTAACCAGAATTTCTCTCCGTCGAGTGTCCGCCAGTCGTGCGGCTGCACCACATTCATTCGCGCTTCGAATTTTCGCGCCGAGAGGCTCCTTGCAAAGCTGCTGCCGCTCGCTTCGGAGCGGTTTTAACGCCTACGTCGGTGTATATAGACTCTCGAGGGGGGGTTATTAATGTTTATTTAGATTCGCTTTGCCCGCTCGCTACGGTGCTCTCGCGGCTGCTAATGCCGCTGGAAATTTATCGCGGCGGCGTTAAGATCTTATTATGGGGCATTAAGCGGGCTTTTTCAGGCGAGCGAAAGATATATATCGTGACATTAGGAGACGTTTATTAATGTCGCGGTTTTCTATTACGCCGCGCGGACTCGTTCTGGAAAATTATACACGTATTAAAAGAAACGCAGTACAGTAATCAGTACCCGTGAAAACTTTTTAAAACGTTATATAACTATAATATTGCTTTTTAATATGTTTGTGTTATGTAAATATTTACATATCAGTATAACGTAAGAAAGGTAGACGTATGATAAGTTGGTCAAACGTTCTATTCCAGAACGTGCTAACTTATGGAAATTTAAAAAAAGTTTTTTACTTTCTAATTTTCTGGAGAAGCGAACCAAAACTTTTTAGTTTTATACGCAACATATAAATTTACATAATATAGTATTTTTTCCGCGCTGGAAAAAATGTTCGTCTTTTTTATTTTTATTCAGTCATCCAATAATTCTACAGAAAGAAGACGCGGAAAAAACCTAATTTATATAGTTAAAAAACCATAAAAATTTTTCGACAAGAAATAAGGCTCAGATAAAAAAACTGCTGCATTGGTCGATTGCCTTGATTTTTTCACAGAATCAGGTGGAGATATCAGCTTTTTAAAATTCCAAAATTAATTGACAATTAAAAAATAGTACATCACGCAACAAGGGGCAAAAGTGGAAGATTTTTCCCGCGGCTGAGTTTACTGCCCGCTTCGCCTCGCTCGGGCAGTAAACGCACCCCTGGGAAAAATATTCTCGTAAGGGCAGTATAATCACCCGAGGGAAAAGTCGACTTTTGCCTCGTGTTGCCAGGCCACTTTTTGGTCCTGAAAAGCGGCGTCGAAACGACTTCAAACAAATTTGCTTTTGCCCCGCAAGATTTTGCTTCTTTCCCGCTAATTTTACATTTTTGCCGCTAATTTTACCTTTTTCCCGCTAATCTTACTTTTTTCCCGCAGAACTGGCTTTCGGGAAAAATATGCCACTTTCGCCCCACTTATCAGGGGCAAAAAGTGGGTTTTTCGGTCGGGTGTGGAACAAAAATAGTGGAACCTTTAGCGGACGTGGATTGGCAGCGCGTTATCGGCCTAAAAAAGGCATAAAAAAAGGTATCTTGTATCATGGACTGATCATGGGTAAAGTTTCGATCACGGGTTGCGCCAATATATTGGCCTTCCCGTCCTCTGAACGTTAAAAGCTTAATCGATAAAATGCACTATGTCCAGCTAAAAACTATTTTACTTGAAAAGTGTTATACATAAGTTTGGTATTATAAAAAATTTAAAAGGAATTGCTCACGAACAATTTTTAAATAATAATGTTTATCTTTATTTTGTATTGTGCCAGTCATGATTACTTTTAAAAATTGCAAGACTTTCCTTATATGATTGAGTTAAGTATTTTAAGGAAGTTGTATTTTCAATATAATTTTTGCTGAAAAAAATATTAGAGTCAAATAGTCGCTTGACTGTTCCAAAAAAAGCTGACAATTTATTTTTCAATATATTGCAATTCACTTTTAAAAAGTAGAAAATCAGTACCGCAAATATGAGAATCAAGCAAGAAAAGTCATTTTCGAATTTCAGACAAAAACGAGCTAGAAACACTCACATCCCCCTTCAGCACTTTCTCTTCCGCTGCATCTTACGATAGGCGCACGAGCCATTAGCATTTATAGAGTCGCAACTCGCGACGCCGCGTCGACTCACTTATCCTTCGGGTGCACCTCTTGCGTCAAGTTCAAAGAACCCGCCTTTTTCTGTCTGCGGCTCCTGACGTGGCTGCAAAAAGCTTCACGCTCGAAGGGACTTCAATGCGCCCGCTCGGCAATTGCGACAAATGATCGAGGTTTCTCTTAAACTGCACCAGCGGTCTAACATATCAATGCTACAGTCATCGAACGTATTTGGCACCGTTATCAGAGACAATACTCCTGCCCGGATTTCGCGCAGAAGATAAAACTCTCGCTAAACTCCTCCGCGTAACATATCGGCTCGGCTCATTACCGGGCTATAAATAGAAATTCCATTCACGCTGGAGCAGGAGACGTGTCTACGCCGCGCTCTCCAGGGCACACGCACCGTTCGACGGCGGAACATGCTTGCGCAACTTTGTCTCATTCCTTGCGCTCGCGCATAACTCCGTATAATTAATGCCTCGAGTATGGCTCCGCGACTCCGGCAGGTCTTGTTGTGCGATTTCTTTTTGCGCTCGGCGCGCGCGGACAATGATGTATTTAGAGAGGGCTTAAGCAAACGTTGCCCGAGCGCGCTTTTTTCTTAAAAAGTCTTTATCGCCTTTTTCGAAATCGTTAAGGAACTGCACGGGGAATTTAGAAAATTCGGAATTTTTTTCGAGTTCAGACGCGCGGACGGTAAAAGTTTTTTGTGCGCGGAAATGAATTTTTATAAAAAGTTTCTTTCTGTTATTAATTTATGAAAAAGAATATTTATAAAAATTCCAATTTGATTCAGTCAATAAAAATCAGTGCTTATTTTTTTCAGAATAAGCCTAATTAACTGTAATGTTTTGTTTATTAATTTCAATTGATTTTCATACAATTTTACAATAATTTTTAACAGCAATTTTCCGACAATCCACTTTGAAATTAGGTTTATAACAAACAAAACCTCACATACGTTTCCAAACGTTTCGTCGGGATTACGCGCGTATTTCGACGCTTTTATTATCGCGGCATAATCAACGAAGTGAATGATTGGACGCGAGCTTAATCCAATCATTGCTCGCTGGCCTCTATGTAAGCCATTCTACTTGATTACGTCTCGTCGCATCGAGTACAGAAGAGGTACATGAATTTATTGAAAATATTAGTCAGATCTTTTTTTTTTTTTTTTAAAGTCTTGCGCGAAATCTCATTCACGCAAATGTTATCTTCGATACATTTAGCGAACGGACGGGCTTATTCGGGATTCACTTCGGCAAGGCAGTCTGGACTTGCGGATAAATATTGAGCGTTTTACGAGAGGGTCGACTTTGTGTACCCCGGATGACGCTGCGCTCAGCCCAGGTATAAGATGCGCAGCGGATGGTTAATCGTCGGACAGTCACATTTCGTAAACGTGATTCCAACAATACTGGCGGCATTTAGGTTTTAGTAGCTCAGTTCTTCTCTTAGAAGTTCGGCTTTTCTTTGTCCATATTACGAAGCATACGCGCGCAATATGCCTGCTTCCTTAGTTAGTTAGTAACTTTATTTAGTTTAATTGAAGTCATTCAGAATGTGTAAAAACACCTACGAGTAATAGTAAAAAAAAGGGCCGCGTAAAAGTATGAATATTTAAAATCTTTAGTGAAAAAAATTACTTAAGGTCACTTGAAAGTCAATTTGAAGAGGACAGCCATTATTTTCGGAACAGCAAATGGTGCCGAGTTAATCGTTACATCATGCGGAGTCGGGCCTCGGAGCGGTCATAAAACTTTATTCTGGTAATTTGAAGTAATTTATTTCCAGCGCATCACGTGCGAATGCTTTGATTATTGTAATCGTAAAACGTTACTTTATTTTAATGATTTCATTTGGATTATTCGTGCTTATATTTGTGTCAGATGTAAAGAAACTATAGCACTTTTCAGGCAAGTTGCGGCAAAGCAGTCCCTCTTCAGTTACGAAAGTAAGCCGAAAAGGCAGTAAAGATAGCTAAACAAAAATGTATTTCGAACAGCAGTACCGTCAGAATGTTACTTACTTCCAGTTACTTTATTGCCAGTTAGGCTGTTATCAGTTATTTCGCATCAAATAAACATTGGTATATACGTTTTTTAAGAAGAAACATTTAAAGGAAGTCATATCCATTGAGTCTCAATTTTTAAAATTATATATGCTGTTTTACCTAAATAAAATATAAGAGAAATCGACATTTGTTGAATTATCTATAACATTTTGATAAAAGAATCCCCGAGAACTCTAATTCACATTTATATATTTAAAAGATAAAATCAAATTCTCTCGATTGTCAAACAAGTAATTTGATAAATTACATTTTAAAAATGAAGCCTGCGAAATTTTTTAAACGCAATGTTTCTCTAATCCAAACTCGATACGCTTAACGAATCACACCCGGCTAAAAATCCGCATCGACAGGAAACGATTATTTTATAACGCCGATCAAGCGCTCGCATGTCTAACGTAAACTAAGCTTTCTAAAAAACCAAAGCCTTATCACCCGTCCATATAAATCCCAATTAACGCCGTTTAACGCCCCCGCAAGTGCCGGTCGGACCCCACCCTTTTCCCGCCGACTCGATCGGCACTCGCTCGAAACCTCCTCCGCCAATCGACCACCTTCTCGTCGGCGCGGAATCGGAATTGGATCCGAGGCGCCGCAGGAGCAGCTGCCGTGTATTTTTCGCGTTTTTGACGAAAGCTAAGATTTGATGGTGCGAGTGGCTGTGGAGTACTTGACGCTTGAGTGCTTGGCACACAGGGAAAATAGTTAATGACAAGAATTCTGATATGCAAACTTGGATATTATTAGTTAAGGAGAAATTTAGTCGGGCTTGAATCATTTTTTTTTTTTTTTTTAACTTTCATTCAATTTAAATATAGAAGGCTTATTTTACTCCTTGAATTGTAAGTTTTGATTTGTTTGAGGATAAATATAACTGTATTTTATAATAAGCGTATCAACTATTTTATAATTTTCGTTTGGTAACAGGTAAAAAAGTCCATTTGTTTATTAAAATTGAATGAAAAAATATCACCCCAATTTCAATTATCAATATTAGATCTAAGCCGATAGCTTTACAACCTTCCCTAAACTCGCCCCTCTCCTCCGCACCTTCCCGCGACTCGCGAACAATTTCACCTCCGTCTCGCGAGTGAAATTTCCCGTCGCTCGCACGCCGTCCGCACGGGTGGAGCAGGTTTGCGCACTTTTGCCCAGGCTCTCGCCTGAATTCACGAGCGCGACAATCACTGCCGCGGCCTTTCCCGAGAGCTGCCGCGGAGGACTCGCGAGAGAGCTGGGCGCGCTCTCGGGCCGCGTGGGAACGATCGTTTCGCCGGCTCGTTTCGGGACAATCGATGGGCCTCCTAAGACGTCGCGTCCGCGCGGGCACGCGGAGAGGCGTGTATGCAAATCCGAGTCGCGCGTATATCTCTCGCGAGCGCGCGCTCTTATTATCGCGCGGAAGAGAAACTGGGCATTTGCATGAAAAGAGTGTAATTTAAGCGGGAAATTATTAAATAATTATTTATCGGGCCCTCCTCCCCCGTCGGAGGCTCGACGTATCGCGCGAGATATTTGTTCGGCTCGTACTTATCTCGTTGTTTATGGGTTTAGTCGTTATTCTAATTAGATTCAATGCACTTTATCGGTTATCGTTGCTTTTAGCGGGTCGCTCGACTTCCACGTCTTGGTCACAAATTTTCGAGCGCCCGGCTGGATTTTTCTACGTCAATAATGCAGCGCGCTTAAAATCATTTTCATTACTTTAGTAACCCGACATTGTCGTTTTTTACGGTCGTTAGCAGCTCAAAGGGCAGCCGCTTTTTCTCAAGGTTTCAGCAGCGTCAATGACTTTCAGAAGTACCTTGGCGATCAGGAAGACTTTATAGTTGCGGAACGCAAATATCTTTGATATTCTTTGATTATACATATTTCATTGCATTTCATTTCATTACGTACTTGTTTACGAAGCCTTACAAGCTTTTATAACAAAACACGTTTGTGTCTAAATGTTGTTAAAGGCACGAGAATAAAACAATGATTTACCGCCATAATTGCAATTATTAACAATTTAGCATACGAAATCCATAACGTTCACTTCGGATATACCGGCGCACTGGCACTTCGCCTATTCTGAGCACCCCTGAGGGCACTTATACAGTGCACCCGACCGAGTCGTAAATCTGCCAAGCTCCAATCTCCGGAGCATTAGCCGGCTCTCCTCCGCGGCGCGCGCGCATATATAAAATAAAGATTTCAGCCCGCAGTGCCAATTAAACGACGGCGCGCGGCACAAACGCTCATTACACTCGTCATCCTTCGACTCCGCTCTTCCCCCGCGACGAGCCCGACTTCCTCGCCGCGCGGCCGCCGACGGAAAAGGGACAATCTGCACCTCGAGCACCAGGCGCCGAGCCGGTCGCGGCACGAGAGAAAGGGAGAAAGGGAAAAAAGTCGAAAAGTCGCGCGAGCTGCCGGCTACAATCAGAGCGGATTTCGAACGCGGGGCCGCCCACGCGGATGCGCCCCGTTTGCTTACGGCGGGGGGATACGCGCGCGACTCTTCGATTTTCCCCGCTCCCGCGCGGGGAAGTCGAGGGGGATTTTCTGCCGCCGCCTCGAGCGCGACGGTCGACGGCTCTCGTCGGATTGTTTAAGAGCTTTTTCAGCTTTTTAACGAGATAATGGCAGCTCTTGTCAAAGGGATATCTCTGGAGCGCGGTTTCGAGGTTGTTCAACTCTCAAAGTAGTTTTTCCGTCGCGGTCGAATTCATGCCCGAGCTCGAAGCTACAATGGGGCGGAGAGTAGTCTATCTGTGCTTTTAATTGCTTCGCTGCTCCGAACGGACGAATGCTCGAGGCACTTTGAAATTGAAGCTTCATTTTCAATGGAAACAAGTCAATGATTTATTAAAAGTGCACCTTTTGCCGCTGCCTCGCGTTAAAATCGCGCTTTAATTCAAGACTCTCGCAGGAAATGCGGGAATACGCAAAGGAATTTTCCGAAGACAATCTCCGCTCAATACACAAACCGCTCCGCAAGATCTTCTTGCTCAAGTGCAAACGCGTTATGTAGAAACGCTGTATTTTTTCCCCTCCTGACGCGAGAGGAAATAATATTTCAAGATAAGTTACTTTCTACGCGCAAAACAAGACTCGGCAATTGACATGCAGCCGGCTATCAAGATCTTAACGATCGGCTTCACGATGTCCCTAATTTTCCCCATCGCTGAACTCGCTCGAGATACGATGTGCGTAGGTGTATAACGTCGACTGCGGTATCATTCCCATCCGTCAATCGGACATTGCCTATTAATATCGTGGTTCTTTTTTGAAATATTATTTTTAGATGTGCGTACATCATTTTAGATGAGCGATATATGCACGCGGGACATTAACAATGTCAATTTTAACTCGAACGGCGGTTTTAATTATTTAGAAAGCTTTTATTTTTGATGATAAATTTGCAATTCAAAAGTAACGAGATCGTAATTTGTCTACGTCTTGCGGGTAACTGTTTCTCTTTTATTTTTCGACTTCATTCCTGCGGCTCGTTTCAATTGGAAAGCTACGCTCACGAATTAGTCAGAGAGTACTCAAAATTTAAATTTCAAGCGTTTCTACCGCCATTTTCCGCGCTAAAATTGCGCCCAACTCGAGCTTCGCAGGCCCTTCTTCTGAAAGCTTTTCGCCCCCACGACAAAGTATTCTCCCCGACTCCCCCCCCGGAAATACCTTCCGAAACCCGCGGAGCGCAGCACCGGCCGCCTGAGCCGCATGTGGAAGCCAGGAAAGCCTCCCGAGAGCTGGTGCGTGATGTCCGTCTGCGAGCGGCGCGCGAGTTTTCCCGACTGGCCGCCGCGGGCAGGCCGCGCGGAGAAAAGCGGCTTCCGGCGCTCGGCCGGTGGCGGCAACCGGACACCGCGGAGCTGGACCAGTCATGCCTCGGCGAGCCCTTTGTCCGGCCCGGCGCGGGCCTGAGCCTTGAGCCAGCCGTGGGCGCGTCAAGAGCAACAGCCACACAGCCGAGCGCCGCTCGGGAATTCTCCCGACGACGATAGCCGCGGGAAGATCGGGGAGCTTATTTACTGCGGGGGAGATATACTCGCGGCTCGATGTACGAGCTCGAGGGGCTCGGGCTCGACTTTGCGGAGCGGATTGGGAAGCTTCGGGGAAGGGAGGTTGCGCGGGTTGCTGAGATTAGTCGCATAAGCAGCCTTGATAAGTTGCAGGCGGATTTTATGAGCTGCACTTTAATTGTGTAATAATTGTGCGATTGGAAATGAGGCATTTACTGTCCTTTTATTGTTGTGCGGCTCTGCCTGTATTATAAAATATTGCCGTTATATATTACTTTTTATTAAAGAGAAGGCCTTGAAGCAATTCGTGGTTTACATTTAACCTGAATGGATTTTTTCGATTAATTCCCGATTAATACTAACCAATAAATTACTTTTAAGAAACTACATCTTAAACCCCACCAGGTCAAACATCTTTGCAAAGAAGTATATTTGCGAGTGCAGCAAAAAATATCTCGCGAATAAAACAAAGCCTTCTTGAATTCAAGAGGCCCAAAAAAAAAAGCAAATAACAGTACGGAGCAAACACCCGCTGTTATCTTTTCGAAGCTCGTAATTCACCTCGCGTCCCTGCGAGCGTTGACAAAGCTGAGTTGGAACAAGTCCACGTAGCAAACGGCGAATTTGAAGCGCAATTCTTCTTTATTGCACGCACATTTGTGATTCAGCGAAGAATCCAGAAATCTGGGCGATAAAAAAAGAATGTGCGCGACGATTGCTTTTTTTATTTTTAGTTGCGGGCTCTCGAGTTTGTTTTAATCTGTCGAGCGATTTAATTTCGCGGAAATAAGGTGCTTATTGTTCCAATATTTGGAGCCAAGTAATTAATGTGCTAAAGAATAAAATATTTAGACGACTGACAATATTCGAATTTTACTTTCACAGAAACACAGGCTTGTTAAATATTGAAAACGGCAAAAAGTTCTTTTATAAATGTCAGTTTATACGCATTAAATGATATGTATGGTTGCATTATTACACATTGTCAGCTTTACATTATCTGAAACGCAATAATTTTTCACAAGACCATTAATTTTCAAACGACGTAACAAATGGCGTTACTGCTATCCATATGAACATATGAACAGATACAAATTTCAATTAGCACTATCAATCAATAAAATCATTTCAACGATAATAGTAGTTTTAATAAGTTTTAGAAATAACCAAAATTTTTCGTATATCAATAAAATGATAATGTATAAGGTTGATTATTATTATATAATATCAAAATAAATTTAAATGTATTTGAAATCATTTATTGTAAATAAATAATAATGTGTACCCTCTTTCATGCTCAGATAAGTTTAATTTATTAAAAGAGAAAGATTTCCATTGTTAATAAGCAAATATTTATAAAATGTTCTATAAACACAAAACTTCTTTTAAAATAAAAATGGCCAGGTATCTGAAAATTAAATCAACTGAAATTGCAAAAAATATGTCTAAAACGAATAAATGGTTTATTATCAATCATAATTCAAATGAAATACAAATATTATAAAGACCAATACAAATTTTTTATATTAAACAAAATTTTGAATCACGATTAATTGCTTTTTTTTTCGTTAATGACAGTATGACTGCATATAGCAGTACAGAATTTGGGTAAATAAAGTGGAATGCCAAGTTTTATTTTATAGTTGCTATTTTATTAAAATTAGTAACATTATTCATGCCATCTAAAGTAGTTTCTTTACTGACATAATTTTTCCGTCCCAGTAAAATTATCATCCTGACATTTTCCATTTCGTGCTCTATGGAATAATTACTTTTACTATACAAATTGAAAGACTGCCGTCCATTTTTTCTTTATACTCGCATTAATCTCCTAAAAATTTATTTTGCATCTTTTTATAAATTATAGAGAAATTCCGAGGCAAAACGACGATTTTAACGCCATTTGAGCTAGAGATTAAATTCGTTAAAATCTTTATACCCACTCTACGCACCAGAACACCAGAGAAAAATCGCTTTTAATTACACTTACGCACGTTATAATCACTGCATTATGTTAAATATATTTATATATTTAAATCGATGTCGAGATTTTTATTTTCTTTATTTTTATATAATTACGTAACTCTTATAGATTTCGATATTTTGAAATACAATTGCATATAAACTTTTCGTACACTGTTTAGTAATTTTTACACACCAAAATTTTTGCATAAACTGCACGTTTATACAAATTTGGCTACTAGATATTGGTGTACCAATTTTATAACAAAATGTTTGATTAATCATTTATCTTTATTTTTTAAAGAAACAATTTTGTATAATTGACTTTGATACTGAACCATTTCAAAAAATTTTCAAAAAAAGAATTAATGTTTTTTGATAAAAGAAATGGTTAGTTCAATTTTTTTTTAAGTATGAATGCATTTCAAAATATTTTTTAAGACAATTTCTGAATATACAATTTAATGACCTAAATATAATATTTACAATTTCAACTGTTGATTTTGTGTTATATAATAAATTTACCACGCAGTTTATCGATTTGTCTCTAAAAATTAATAAATGCTTAGCGTGCCAAAACTTTTTGATCATATTTGATTTAACCAGTTTTTCAAAATAACGAATAAAACACAGTAACACCCAGTAAAGACTACAAATTTTTCGCAGCAGTCTTTATCTCCTGACCAGCTCGAAGAAATTTTTATTATACCTAACATTTTGTTACTATCTATGTATTTTAAAACCTTAATCATACGTAGTTTACAAAAGAAAATCAATGCATACTTGCAAACATTCTTGCACTATAAGAAACAAAAAAAAAAAAAATTCGCACGCGCGCCGCATTCGTAAAACGAAAAAGAAAAATGCTAAGCGTATTCCATAAACAGTAATAACGAAGAAAAATGCTTGATTGCTTACATCTGTGGCAGGGCATTATTTTTCAATGATTTTTCTTAATTAGTTTTCCTTAAAAAAATACATCCTACGATTATGCGGAGTATCTCTTTTGTTTATTCTCTTTGAATACATTGAGAAAAAATTATATATAGTAAACAAATTAAATATATTTCACGATAAATGAATAAATAAATAAAAATCCGCTATTACGATAGAATTTTAATTTGATATTTTTAATCACAATTTTTTATTAAATAAATTTTTAAAATAATAAATGTATATATAAATTCTTCTCAACAATTTATGTCCT
>JAWWEM010042008.1:0-13456 GCA_035582935.1 Ormyrus thymus
ATTTATTAAACCATACATATTTAAGCAGGCGAACAATGAGCAGGAAATATGTTTCTTTTCACGGCATTTTTACGTTGCCTGCGCGCCGAGCATGTCGCTGCCTGCGCGCGGCAAGAGCGAGCGCGGGCGGACAAACACGGCCGGCCAGGTCTGGAGTCCCCCCTCCCAAAAACCCTATGGGGTTTCTAGCCCACCTTCCCCTCCCCGTCTGGGTTATTGGACCAGCTCCCCCCTCTCCCCAAAACCCTATGGGGTTTCTGGCTCAGCTTCCCCCTCTCCCCAAAACCCTATGGGGTTTCTGGCTCATGAGCTAGAAACCCCATAGCTTACCTACTAATCCAGTACTGTTACAACATTACGTAAAAGTTGAATTTTGAAAAATATAGGACTAATATTCCTAATTAATTTTTTTATTTCTGTCTAATTTTTATCAAACCACTCTCTTCAAAATGCAAAGAAATATATTCAAAAATCGTAAAATATTTTCATTATTGGGTCAAAGAATACCAGCCAGCAAAGGACAAAGTATTTTAATATACGCGGGTATGGATGATTAATTAATTAACAAAATATGCCGTAACAAAGTACAAAGAGAAAGTGGCGCAATACGGCAGGTTTCAGCACATTACGCAGCTGCACCGACGCGAAGAATAATACCAAAAGCCCAGAGCGCGGAAATAGACCGTCGGAAGAACCGCAAATGAACAACAAAATGACAATTGCATTTTTAGACTCTAATATGAGAGCGCCACTGAATAGAAAAGCCAGCGATTATGCAAACGCGAAACCACGCAGTTTTATATAAAAATAATAGGATCATGAGCTGCGAAACTTCAAGCAAGTTAATTAAATAGAGAGCCTAATTAAATTAATGCACCGTGAAATTTCTCGTACACTGAGAAAAATGTTATATAAAAATTTAATACATATCTAAGAAAAACTACTATATTTTGAAGTAACAGTGGGACATACTCAAGTTATAACAAATTTTATTATACTAATAGAAAAAATTAATATACTGAAATAACTTTTCTAACACTCAGTTTAGAAAAACTACTATTTTAAATAGTAAAAATTTTGATGTAGTCTACGTTGTCATCAATCATAAGAAATTTTGCTACATAAAATTAAAAATTACTATCGATCCTAAGAAATTTTGCTATATAATATAGTAAAAATTCTACACAATATATAAAGTAAATCAGGGGGGCCACGTGGCTTTCATGGAAGTTATGTTACAAGTAATTTTATTTTGTATTGCTTTTAAGTTAATAAAACATAGAAAATCTCGATTTAATTATTATTTTATGAAGGGTTTTTTTATAAAGGGTACTTATTCAGGCACATCTAGGTAAATTCTGAATTTAGCTTGGCAAATCAGGACCTCGTGTAATACACCGCAACCCGCCTTATTAGGCCCTTATAAAAATTCTTATAAGATCCTTACGTATGCTTAGGACAGCCCCAAGATTTTTCTAATAGGGCGTAGGATCCCGGGATCGAGCTGAGCCGCCAAAAAAAAAAAATTATTATTTCTATAATATTTAATTTGTTTTCACATTAGATTTCAATGCAACATTAGTTATGAAAATATGAACGGAAATAAAATTTTTTTAAATTTAGACTCGCATTCAAAAAAATTACTATATGCTCGGAGAAAAATCGCTAGTAAAATTTACCTTAAACTTAAGTGAAAATTGCTTAAAAAGTTAAACAAACATGGTTAAGTAAACTTTACTCAGCTTTGTAAGTAAATTTTACCGAATCCAAGGCGCCATTTTTCTTTCTGTCCCTCTCGCACGTGCGGTGGCTTACTTAATAAATCAAGTAAATTTTACTTAAGTCAAAATCAGTATGTTTTACTCATACCTTTTAAGTAAATTGTACTATCAATTTTTCTCTGTGGGGGATAGCAAAAGAATACTATTTCAGTATTATCTAAGCATTACTATATAATATAGTAATTTATATTACATGATATATTAAATTTTCTTATGACATTTTTCTCAGTGAACGTTTATTTATTTGCGAAATAAGTATTTATAAACGCGTTGCGCGGCTAATTACGGAATGATTCAGGGAGGGTATTAACATTAATGTATTCATTGTTATAATTGGTTGCTCTAATTTAAAAGTAGAGAGCAGTAAATTTAGGAAAGTTGATTAATTAAATCTATTTTATTTGAAGTTTAGCAGTAAAGGCAAGGTTTGCGGAACGAGTCGATTTATGATTTCGACGATTAATTTATAGTGAAACGAGCGATCTACCGGCAGAGAATCGAATTAATAGAGCATGCGAATAAATGCGAAATTCTAGCCCCCAGTTTCTAATGGCTTGTGCATAAATCCAGACGTTGTTTAGTTTCATAAAGCACGACCTAGAATTTAATACCGCGCACAGAGCAACTAAACGATGCACATCGACATCGACAGCAGCTTCGGTAAAAGCTTCGAATATAATACGTTGAATTAAACGAAAACCTACATATTCTGTCAAAAGAAATGAATCGCGAAACGGAAGCCAAAATAAAGTTTAAGACGGCGAAATATTGCGAAGGCAAAGTTAAAGTAAAATTTAGTAACTGTTGAAATGAAATAAGATATTGTACGGTGTACACATTACAATCGCGAAATTTACTTCGTAACATATACAGGACTGTGCATTACAATATGCAAAGCAGGTAATAATGTTTACATGCTTGAGCGAAAAAACAAGAAAATCGAACTTCTTATCACACGAAGTATCTAAAAAAAGGCTTATATAATCCGCGAGAGAAAAATAAAGTTATTAGGTGCGTTCATGAATAAATTTAAAAAAGAGTTACTTTAAAAAAAAGTGTCCGAGTAAATTGAAAGCTCACAAAGTAAAAGCCACTAAAACTCGATGACCGCTAAAACTAACTTCATACAAGAAGAGCAACCGTGTCGAAGATAATCCCAGACGGGCGAGCGAAAGGAAACAACATAATCCAGCTATCAGATTGCAGGAAATATGATATATATTACATCGTCGGCGGGATAAGTGCCTCTCGATCAGTCCATAAAAAAGGCCTCCGCACCCGTCGCGAAAAATCGACGGAGGCGTGAGCTCTTCGCCCGGCTGTCCACCTTTACGAGCTCCGCTCCGTTCAATCACGATAGAGCCGTAAAAAAATCGCCAGCAGGACGTCCCCGCACTGACGATGAAACGTAACGACGACCACGTCGCGAGAATGGACATAATCGAATTACGCTCGGCCGAGCGAGAGGCCGTTCCAGCTTTGTCTCCTGGAACAGGTGAAATTATTGCTTTATACGCGATACCTAAAAGTGGTCATTGTTTTTTTCCATTTTCTATGTAGGCAAGGGGGGATGAATCTTAGACGTTTGTTCAGATTTGAGGAAGCAAGTGAAATCAGATTTTTTAGATGCAAAATGCTTCGCTTTTGCTTGAAAGATTTCGGATTATTATTTAGTAGTCGGCAGGATGAATAATAAGTAGACAATTTTTGGAAATGTACTTTGAAGTAATGGAATTCGTAATTGGTACTTTCAAGGGTTAAATAGTAACTTTATGGTTATCTAAATGCAAATGTTACAGTTCAATAAATATTAAAATTATTTCGCTACGATCGATATACAGCTTATAATGTAAATTTATTGGCACAATAAATCGTAGCATGTCTTTTAATAAAATCAAAATTATTACTTATAAATACATTTTTTATTTAATGCCATAAAATACCTAATATTAAGAGAGTAAAGTAATATCTAATTTTTTCTTCATACAGACGAGCTTAAAGGATTATGTCTTAAACCAACAAGCCTTTAATAAACAAAAGCCCCATCTGGATATATCCCAGTGCTGAAAATAGCAAAGGAAATCGACAGAGCAATGACGAATCCCACTTTGCAAACGGAGCTGCCGTAAGCATTAACTTAGCCCCGAATCTATGAAGGTCGCATCGTCGTTCGTCGTCGTCGTTATCGGTCAAAACGGCGAGTTCGCGGCCCCACAACAGGAGGAGGCGCTGCAGCGAAACTGACGCTCTAACTGACGGGCAACGCAACAAAAGAGATCCCCGCTGCCTGAAGGAGAGGCGCTGTATTATCGGCAGGGAGGTGCTCAATTAGAGCGATATTAAATGATCTCGCGTCTTAGCGCGAGAGAGGAGCCTTTAGAGCCCCGAGCCGATCGATATTCCGATGGATTATTAATAAGTTCTACTTCTTGGGATAGTCGCCGGGATCGTGGCCGAGCATCTTAATCGCATTATTGTAGATTGGAAAATGCAGCGTATTTAGTCATGCTAATGCTCTCACTCTCTCTCTCTCTCTCTCTCTTTCTCTCTGTCTTGCCGAGTACTTGGAAATTATAATACTGCTGGAAGTTTAGAGTGATGCGACTGGCTGAGAAAGACGATGGAGCCCCGAATAATAGACTTTTTTCACGTAAGTTCTTGTGCAAAAGATAATTTTATTAACTTCACAAAAAACGTTGGATTATTGCTTGCATTGAATTCTTCATAATTCACTTTTACAAGTACCAATTAATTTACAAATATCGTACTGATAATTGTAAACTAATTGGTACAATTATCAGTACGATATTTGTAAATTAATTGGTACTTGTGCCAACGTACAAAGAAATCAATTGCAAAAGTTACCAATACTTCATTTTTCAAGAATCCTGTCCATAAGAACACAATCATTACTTATAAGAATGACCTACCCTTCAGTCACTTATTATACCGAACATAAAGCCCTACGTCGGTAACTAACAAATAATATTTTACGAGCGCCAACGTAGCATCGTTCATTTACGACTCGAAAATTGAAAATCAAAGTTTCCCAAAATATCGCGACCCGCAAATACAGCACTCATCCACTTTACGAAGTTATCAATATTCCATCAAAATACGTCGTAAACAAAAGAAGCGTCGCGCGTCCCCGAAACTCGTCCGACTTTCTTATCCCAATCGACATTTCAGCCGCAAACAAAAGCCCCGCGGAAAAGAGAAAGTAGGAAAGCTCGTCGCGGAGAAGTGCAGTTACATTAAGCTCGACGGCGGGACTTTTCGCGCGACGAATCGGCGTAAAGCTGTCGGCAAACTTGGGGAGCAGCTATACGCGAGAGTCAATTTATCAGCTCGCTTAATGCTAAGCAGCGAGAATCGCGCAAATTCATGCGGCCGGTATGTACGTTTTCACTTAGTATGTACTCGAGGGCCCCCTCCCGAGTTATGTATGTATGCACGAAGAGAGGAACGGGGGGAGGGGGCGCCACTACGCAAACGACAACAAATTACGCCGGACGTACAACGAATCCAATTACCGAACTAACTTCGGGACAAACAGTTCGCGTGTACGAGATTTCGAGGGGGGATTTCGAATGATAATTCGATGAGCGCGGAATCTTTCGCGCTGACGCGCGCTGAGCCCTGCCTCGCAGCCCCGGAGTGGACGAGATTTGTAACGGCGTGGGCGTGCCTTGAATTTTCGACTGTTCGCCCGGGATACTCTCTCTCTCTCTCTCTCTCGGCGCCTGCGACTGTTCTGCTCGCCAAAAGCGATCGCAGGCTCTTACCCGTTTTGGGAGATTCGAATGTGCATTATCACCAATTAGATTCATATAAATAACGCTGTGAACGAAGGAAGGCCCCGCTGACGATGTCGGTCGACGACAGCCGAAGACGAAATTTATGGGTCGAGCCCATAAGTTGAGCATTAACATTTAGCGCGAAAGAACCATTTAACTCGAGCGCGTCGGAGAGCTGCCAAAGGAGAGGAGCGCCATCGATAACCCGCTAAATTATCGCGGCAATAATACAGGCGTCATAAAATTCAAAAGCGATCCGGAAAGAGGGGAGATATTTTGATCGATCGGCCCGCACCTATCGATCAGATTCCCCAAGTCGGAGAAAATGCATCGGCGTTATATATTAAACGCTTCATCATTTGGGCGCGACACATCCGGCGCCCGGGCAGGAATAACCGATAAGAGCGCGGCTCCGACGAGTTTTATTGCTCGATCCTCGAAACACGCTATAGTTCTTCTCTCGCGGCGGCGGCGAACTTTGCTCCCCGGGAAGAGGAACGTCAGCTGCAGGTCTGCGCTTGAATGAGACTTTTGGCGCCGACGCGGGAAAATCATCCCGATCGCGAAATTCCGAGCTAAGGAAATTCTTAGGAGGCAAGGTATAAGAGCTTCGATTTCCATGGTTTTCGAAAGCCTTCCGACAAACAAAAGAATCCAATTAAACACCATGTCATTTTTGCCGTCGCCCACTAAAAGAAACTGCTCCGAGATCTCTTAAACTGCCGATTAAATCTCGCGGCCGCGCGAGACTCCCAGTCCTGACCCAGAAAAGCCGGAGAGCGAAGCCGTCAAAAAATTGAACAGCTCCCCGGCGTGGGCGTTTATACGTCGAGCCGGACGCAGCGGCACTTCCTCCCCGAGTGAGATCTTGGGCCGCCCACGCGCTGTGTCGTCCGGGATAACGGCGAGAAACGAGCCTTTCCCGTGATCCGCACGCCTGAAAGGGATGATCGACGTCGCCTTTATTTTTGACCGCCCCCCCTCGCCGTCGCTCGCTGCTGAGAGGGTAGTGGCGAACGCGATCTGACAGCTTTACGGCTGGCTTTCCGCGGAGAGGAGTGCAGTAAAGAAGGTGAACGATACGCGGGGAAAGAGTATTTTTTAGTTCTAGTCGCTTCTCCTCGGCTGCTTTGTGAGAGCTTTCACTAATTCTTTTCGGGCTTCGTGGTGCATCACATATTCATTGTATATTGTTTTATTACACGAGATTTTCTGTTATTGTAATAACGACTGTACGTGAGTTATTAAGCCTTCAAATCTTGAATTCCAGCGTTATTCGCGCACCAGCAGAATTTTCTCCGCTTACATTTGCAAAATGTATCGCAAAACAACAATGCGAACTTATGTACTCAATTTCACTCGCCGTATGCGAACTGCATCGGCAGTCGAAACGCACGTTTCGTATGCGCGAACGCTCGATTAAACGGGAAAACTCACCGAAATTCCGGCGACGAGTATAAACAGCCGTCTTTTGTCCTTTATATATAAAAAAACAGCACCCACGGAATATCGAGCGTCATTTACAAAATTGTCGCACACGTTATTTAACCGAACAATACCGGCGCCTCATTACACCCCCCGCTATCAGGGTCCAAAAAGAAATAATCCCGATCCTCTCCGCGCGAGAACAAAAGAAGGAGAGCGCAGGCGCGACGGAGGGAACGCGAAAAGAGAAAAATGAGAAAGAATGGAAGGAAACAAGAGCGTGGCAGGGAAATAAAAAGCGAACGACCGAGAGGAAGACATTGACCGACATGCGTGCTTCCAGGGGAGAGGCGAAGCTCGGAGGGGGAGGGGAGGGGCTCGGGACGAAGCCAATAAAACGCCTAACAACGAGAGGCGAATCGAGAGCGAGCCGATAAGCAATTGCTCTCTTTTTTTTCGAGGGCCACAGCCGCCACCGAGGCCACTCGAATTCGTAATGTCTTAGCCTAATTTGTAGCTTATTGCCTCTCATTTTCACTAACCCGAAGGTCTCTTCTTTCTTCCCTTTATTGGCGGGATAAGCTGCAAGATGCCTCCCCCAAACTTGTCTTTTGCCCTTTCGAATAATCGAATGAGCTTGTTACTTTGGTATTATATATAAAATATTTGCACGCAAAATGGCGAAAAAAGCTTTCGTTTAACTTTCGCAATTTAACAATAAAACTAAAATTCGATCGAATAGCAACGTCGTATCAAACGGTGGAAACCTTTGTATACTTATGCATATTTATGAAATTCTATATATCATATTTATTGCAGATTGTAATTAATTTTATTTTTTAATTAAAAATTTACGTACCTTCATTAAAAAGTGAGCGAAACCTTTTCAGCCGACCCTTAGCCAATTTTTGTTCTCTAAAATACAAATTTCAAATAATTTATTTCAAAATTTTAAATATTAATTTCAATAAAAAAATGTTTATTTATTCACAACGTTATAAAATGAATGCACGGTAAATTTCGAAGAACGTAATAACTAAACGAATAAGCAAGATTCGCGTTATAATTTCGCTTCGCATAAAAAGAAAAATCATTAAAAAGCATGCATAACCGCGATAAAAAGTAATTTCTCCCGTATGGTAAACAAAAACTGCGTCCCTCAACCCACTCCCCCCCCCCCCCAAGCTTTATCGGCATTCGCTCAAACCCCGTCACGCCGCGATTTCCTTTTAGCGCGGCGGCTCCCGCCCCGCGGAAAAACATACAGGCGCGTGGCGAATTTTATAAGCGCCGCCGCGTCGGAATACACGTCAATCACGCGCGCGGCCTGCGCGCACAGCGGCGCCGAGCGCGCACTTACGAGCTCGCGCGAACTGATGTATCGGGCTCGATTGACAAGTGCGTTATCACGCACGCATTGCCGGGGCGCGGGAAAATCGCGTCTTTCTTACAAGCCTGCCGCCTGAAAGGTCGTTTGAGGCGAGGTCTCGTTTACTGGTGATTGAAAGTGGGCGAGGGACTGAGGCCAAGGAATTGCGGGGGCCCGATTTTTTAGGAACTCTGCCAGTGTTTTTTGGGAGACTGAAACTTATATATATTTAGAGACATTTGGAACATTAAAAATAAAAAAAGTTTTGTATTTTAATTATTTTACAAGTTGAACGTTTTTTGGTGCATCAAGTAAATAACCGGTACTCATGCATAGTTCGAATTCAATATCAGGCAATTTAAGAAGCCTTTTAATTGAATTCATTTATATTTATGTTTTTGCATTAAAGTTTGGTGAAAGTTACAAGATTCGTATAACGCCATCTATAAAAAAGTAATTTCTGCTAAATTCAATGACTTGTCAACAATTTGTAGATTGTGAAAGGCATTAATTTACATCAAAAATACTTTGCTTATAGAATTTTGCAACTTTCGCGATGATCATCATCAGTGATTGCTGTACGACGATGAAGTATTTGTATCCTATTGAAGACTAGTTTACTTTCGAAATCAATTACTCCATCTAGTGGGAAAAACAAATACTCAAATTTTGTAATAAATATTTCAAAACGAGTGCGTAACTGCGTACTGCGTTTAAGGCGTATTGTACTAATATATATTATTTAAAAAATGACTACAAAATATTCGCTGAAATTTTTTTTAATTAATAATGCTTTCGTTTGTAAAATTATGGTCATCAACCATAACACTGTGAGGGAAAAATTTGTAGCAATCACAATTTAGAAAAGAATTTTGGTGGAATACATAACACCAACTTTACATAAAAAGGGAAAGGTTAAAAAAATAATTTTTAACCAAAATGCAATTGCTCTATAAAAAACTATTTATTATAAAAAAATAGGAAGTTATAAAGTTTTAAATTATGTTCATTTAGACTAATACAAAATAATATAATTTTTTTATAATTTTTATTGACACATTGTTAATTTTTCATATACCTTGACTTTATTTAATATTCATATTATTTTTTCCTTTAGCTTTTTTATACGTGTTTAAGTAAATTTTAACTTAAAAATTGAAAGAATTCATAGATTAAACCACAAAAATTGTTTAAAAAATTTTGTCACTTCGTAATCCACCCTCAAATTTAAAAATAGTCAAGTAAAGAATAAAATCTTGTTGACAAAATACTCGTGCGCTCTTGTCAGTCAAATAATTGAAACGAATTCGTTTACTTGGTTTAAAACAATATAATTCTCTAATCAATTTTAGTAGGTTAATTATAAACAGTTTCAATTTATTCTGTAAAAAAGCTACAAGAAAAGTATTACAATATTATAAAAAAGTAAATGTGACAGTTTTCAATATGTCTTAAACTACGTTAACATAAAATCAGTATGAAACTAACAAAATAATAAATTTCGCGATGCAATATTTTAACATACGATTTTTAAATTGGTTAATCAAAAAATATATATACTTAAAGTTAATTTATATGCTTATTTAAAATTTATAGATCATTTATAAAAAAAATATTTAAATTTTTTATAAAATAATCTTATAAAGTAAATCATATCCATTAAAACTAATTATAAAATTTAAAGAAATAAAATATATAATCTTAAAATCATGCCTTCGTTTAAAAATATTTGCTATAACTTTTAAAAATATATGTTTTGATGAAAATTTGAAAAATTTACCAAACATGTATTTTTAATGTTCAAAAGTTTGATCGAGCTTAACAATTTTTTTCAATTCTATGCAGAAAGATAAGAGTTCAAAAAATTGGAATAAATATAATATATTTATAGATGTGCATATCTATAAATATATATCTAATAATATATACATATCTATAAATATATATCTAATAATATATACATATCTATAAATATTATCTTATAATATATACATATCTATAAATATATCTCTAACTATCAACTGATCAAACTTTGTTATTATTTTACTAAACTAAATTTACGATTAGAGCAAAACAAATAACGAGATATGTTATTGCAACAAATTAAGGCAATGATTTAACGTAATAAGTAGATATTTCTGCTTTTAGACCTTGTGATGTCCTCGTCTTTAATACTTTTGACTTTTCTCGTTTTCTTGTTGATGGGATCTTCATTTTAGAAGAAAATGTAGTTGCCTACAATTTAAGTTCAGTAAAATGTAAAACCACCACTCGAATAAAAAATTATTACAAATATATCAACATTTTTTTCATATGCCTACCTCTTCAGACGATTTTTCACTCATCTTTGTGAAATCACCATAAGGTTTAGCTGAAATGCTGCAGTTGAGTAGTTGTATTTTCTGCAACTCATTATTATCCACTAAGTCGACCGCGATTTTAGGTTGAAAATCTGTTTTGGAAATAATAGTAAGTTAGTATTGTTAGATATTTTAAACATGTAAAATTATTTTATAGCAGAATATTTACCGTAATCTTCCTTCTTAAACAACCGATAATATTGTTTACCTAAAACACATTTTTACTTGTAACTCGCTATTCACAATTCATAAAGTTATTACTGAAACTTACTTATCATAGGATCATTGCAACTTTCAATTCCTGGTATTCCTTCAAATGAGCCTGAGCGTATAGCTTTGTAACATTTCAACATCCATTCTTTCCCAAACGCAGATGACCAACTTCGACTATAATGTTGTGCAAGTTTCTCCGAATAACAGTTTAAGTACTGAAGAGCTATTGTAATTAACATTGGAGGGAATATATTTAAGTTTTCATTTATCAAATAGTAAGCACTGATAGCTAATCTTTGAAGGAACATCAAAGAAGCATCTCCCTTTATTATAATTTCTTCAATAGCGAAAAATAATTTAAAAGATTCTTCACAAATTGATAGAACGCTGGGTGGAAAGATTTTTAATATGCCTTCTTCCTTATTTTTCATCCCTAAAATTTTGTAGAAAAATATTATACTACTTATATTTTCGATAAAACGTGCTTTTAAAAGTTTATTACTTAACTGTGAAGATTTTTGACGTCCTGGACGAATTCATCCGCATATTTAACGCGCAAAATATACAAAAACCATTCAGCACTATCTTTATCAGTAAGTTTGGAATTCAAAACACTTGTAGAAAATTCGCGAGCTTGATTATTATTAAACTCAAATACTTGAAAGTTGCGGACAGTAAATTCCTTTTTCGAAATTGTTTGCCAATTTTTCTGAAACCAAAGCACAGCAGCTCTCCATTTTTCCACATTTCTATCTATTCTAAAACGTATTTTACTCCGGTGGTTCACCATTTTAACTAGAAATTAAATACTATATTTTCAGTTTCATGTAATGAGTCAATCGCACCTTACAATGATTACATTTATTACGTACCTAAATGAAGAATGAGCTTGTAAAATCACGTATACTATTAATGTTGACAAACTTCCCACCTCGTCATTAATGTTTGATTTAGCTACACAAATATAATAAGTGTTGATTTACATTGTAAGGTTTCAAATGAATAGTAGTAATAGATTTAGTAAGTGAACATTTATTTTGCTTTGAATAAAAAAGAAAATTTATACTCAACCAATGTACTGAAATTCTTCTCAATATGCAGGAAAAGAAGGTCCAGATGATTGAGTGCACACATTAACGCGCTTTCGCAAAGTAAACCCCACAAGCATAAAAAGCGAAATCGAAAAGCAGAATAGCCAAAAGAGCTTCGCACAAAATGACTTACGTCCTTTAGTAAGCGCATCAAATTATGCGCTCGACGCGCACCTAAATCGACTTGCTCTCTCGGCGGCGGACGCCAAAAGAAGGGTTTAAAGGAAGGACGAAATTCCAGCCGTACGTGTATGCATAATGTATACACCGAGGCCCAAGAGGAAGAGAGAGAGAGAGAGAGAGAGAAAGACAGAGAGAAGCAGTTCGTTTAATTAGCGGACAAATTAAATGCCAGAGTAGTAGAAGAGACGCATCCGGCCGCCCGCGCAATTAGGGGTATTATAAATTAATTATACCGCGGCGCCGCCGCCAGTTTTGCGGGATTCAATCTCGGAATGGGCGCGGGCCAAAATGGATGCCAAACAACTTAGCCGCTTTAGAGCTCTTCTTCTATATATCTCTTTCTCTCTCTCTCTCTTTCCCTGTGCGTCTATTTGTCTCGGTGGCTTTTGCGAGCGACGTGTGCGCGCGAGAGAAAAGAAAAGTTGCGTGGCGAAATTCGTTAGGGGACCGACGTTGAGCCTTGTAATGAAATCACGAGGCGCCTGGAATGTATAATGTAATAAAGCTGCAAGGGCGACGAGTCGTCTTGCTGGAAGAGCTTTTGGATTGAAGCTGATGCGCTCTCAGGGAGAGAGGTTCTATGCATGGTTTTTAAATAGATGGAATTAAATGTCCTCTTTCTCTCGAGAAATTGTTTGCTTCTTTGCAGTTTTTTGCTTTGGTTATAAATACGGATTAAAATGATGGAAAATTCAGAAAATACTATATTTTTCCTACGTTTTTACTGTATTTGTGAAAGGAGCAGAACGATGCTCAGAAAGTTTCTTTAGATTTTACTAAAAATTTATGAGTCATCCATTCAAAATATCACTATTTTACACGAAATATCCTGCAACAGCGCATATTAATAAAAGGTTTTCGATCTTTTCAAATAGCACGTTACGTAATAGAAATCGCGGAAAACTGTTTTGAATTTTTCAACTCGAACAAAAGTCCACACCGCGAAATTGGCCTGCCCGCGCAAAAGTTCGCAAAAAGACCTGAAAATAGAACAAACCCAACGTGAAAACGTTTCGGAATATTGAAAAATTCGGAACACAAATCCTGCTTATAAGCAGAGGATTGAAGCTGCGCATCGTCCAGAAATCTAGGTTAGGAGGGTGCAGATAGACGGCGATTAAGCGAAACAACCGACTGACAGCACCTGTTGATAGCTTTGTACTCCGCCTCTCTCTCTCTCTCTCTCTCTCTCTCTCTCTCTCTCTCTCTCTCTCTCTCTCTCTCTCTCTCTCTCTCT